>OX369257.1:689289-970673 GCA_947284805.1 Coleophora flavipennella
CTACTGGGCCTGAAATTTTGAAAAAACCACAGTATATGAGGTTCATTGCTTATATAACAGGAAAATCTATGAGTAAATCTAAAGCCGGAACACATCAATGCCGTTAACACTGATGTTTGGCGGCAAGACTTAGATAAGATGGTGGTAGCTGGCCAGGCGGGCTATGAAAATGCCCTACCACTAACCAAACTAAGTCTTACAAAGTTGACCGGGAATCGAACCCGCGACCTCTTGGTGTGAAGCGAATGAACTATCCATTTCGCCACGGAGACAGTATTAAAACTCCTTCGCTCTTCTTTGCTTCTATTTGGCGGCTGGTTTGGCGGACCTGCACTACACTCAGATGATGAGTGAGAAGTTTTATTACGTTTCTTGCCTTACATTTTAGAAACCTTAGCACTTATTTGTTCACAAAGCACGCCCGACCGCTAATAAAAGCTCGCAATATTTTTTCAAAACCCCTGAAAGCAAACACCGCCCTCAAACAACATCCATCCATTATTTTGAGAGCAAACATCGTAAAATACCTGCTTGTAATTACAAAGTAAAAATCGCAATAAAACCGGTGGGCAATGTAAATATATTTAACCCTTCCGGGGCAGCGCCGGGGAGAGCGGGGCGGGGTAACGAGGCCTCATTGCCCGTTTTAACCCGTTAGGGTGCGGGTCGACTCTAGAGGCTGTCATATTGATAGCCGCACGTTTTAAAATCCATTTTTAATTTTTCCCAAATAGGCTATACAACCAATTTGTTGCACTAACATGTTAGATAAACTCATTTACTCTAAAGTTTGGTTTTCTGAAGCATTGATGTAAAAATTAAATATTATGTTCATTTATTTTCCATTTTGTCACAGTCGAGCGAGACTTAGTACTTAAAGGGTATATAACAATAGATATTACTAAGCCTACGCTGTCTGTCTATCCGTCCGACGTTTAAAAGACTGTATCTTTTTAACAATAAAAGGTAGCCGTCTGAATTTTTAGAGAATATGTATCACTATAGGAGGTTTACTAATGAAAAATAAAAATTAAAGAAAGCAAAATTCTAAGAGGGGTAGATACAAGAACATTTTACCTGATGGAAGCCGCTAGATGAAAGCAGCGTAGGACCAGTCGTCGTGGAAATCCTCGGGGGAGGTCTTTGATTAGCAGTGCACGTGTATATGTATCATTGTTGTACTCGTGCGAAGAGGTGTTAGTAGTACGTAACCCTCGGTGGGCGAGTTCAACTCGCACTTGGTTTTTTTATTTTTAACAGAAGAGCGAGACTATTAGCTAAGTACGTACGATTGTTACGAGTATGTTACCTCATATGTGTCTTTATTTTAAAATAATTATATTTCTCTTCAGAACGATGAATATGATATAAACAAATTTTTAAATCTGATATTTTTGCTCATGAACAGGTTTACGCTCAAATCGCGTCGGCGGTCATTACAGCCAATCAAACAAAGTGGTGGCGTCTCCCGGGACGTGTCCTGCGTCCTGCCTGTCCCTTGCCCCAATCAGCCGTACATCGGTAGCCTGAATGTACCCCTCTCCCTAACTGGCCATCCCTTCCCCCTTACGGTGACAGCACTGTTACTTCCACTTGTTCTGCTTCACCCAGGAGACCTTCAGTGATTAGATTATAGAATTCAATTAGTTTTTATTTCTCACCACAAATTTGTCGCTAATTTATACATTTATCGTTCATAATATTATAACGTAGTTTGTGGGAGACTGGAGCCTAAACTAGGAAAATAAAATTTCCTGTATTTTAGGTCTCCAGGCCCCCTAGAAGTAGTCAGGTTAAAAAGGGGTGAATTCTGAGGTTAAAAATGGTATAATTAGTATGTTTTTTTTTAATTTTTACACTTTTTACTCAAGATATTTAATATTAAAGCTAATATTGCGTTGCTTCATAATCTTTCACGCTTACTAAACATATCTTTAACATTTTCAGCTTACATCAGTCAGGAAGCTGCGATAAAATCTTTTTCCTCTTACCCCGCGCTTGCCAGTCTCGAGTGTATTGTGATTATGAGGGCCTCGTAATGCGGAAATATTACATTTTGCCCGTTTTGCCCCGCTCGTGCTCCCGGGTCCCGCTGGCTCAGAGCGCGGAAGATTTGTCGTCGTTTTAATATTACGTACGGCATGCGTAGCTGCCCCGAGCCACTCTTGACGTTTTGGTGTACTTAAAAAATTGTTCCGGCGGAATAT
Organism: Coleophora flavipennella; assembly: GCA_947284805.1. Taxonomy (NCBI): domain Eukaryota; kingdom Metazoa; phylum Arthropoda; class Insecta; order Lepidoptera; family Coleophoridae; genus Coleophora; species Coleophora flavipennella. The sequence goes on from OX369257.1 coordinate 691,497, forward strand.
GTAAATACGCGACGTGGGCCCCGGGGAAATATACGCATTATAACCTGGCAGACGTTCAAAATGTTTTACCGGAATGTTTCTGAAGCTCCGTTACAATGTGACTATTTTTGTAGGTTTTTAACGAAGATAAAATTTTATAAAACTTAGGTTGCATTGTATTACTACGGAAAAAACCGGTCAAGTGCGAGTCAGACTCGCGCTCCGAGGGTTCTGTACGACACGCGTCTCCACACAACGATGACAATGATTCACACTACAAACAAAAGAAATCAACGCGAGCGATGGAAATATACTTTTTTTTTTTCAGTTCGGATTACTTAGTGTGAGTGCAACTCACATTTAGCTGGTTTTTTTATATGTTGTTTTCCTTCACAATTATTACTATGATCACACCAAGTTTCGCGCTATTAATACCGTTTTTACGATGGAGCTAAATCAAAAATACCCATAAAAACACGTTTTTTTTGTACGAGGGCCCCACTTATTTTTCATTTTTTTTTTATATTTTTTTATTTGTCCTTTTAGCGGCAACAGAAATACACATTCTGTGAAAATTTCAAATGTCTACATATTACGGTTCATGAAATACAGCTCGTTGACAGACATACGAACAGACAGCGGAGGCTTTGTAATAGGGTCCCGTTGGTCACCTGTTGGGTGTATGGAACCCTAAAAAGATCCATCAAGGGAGTGCAACTCTGGGTTTCTTTTATTGATGATCTCTGTTACAAATTATTTAATGATTATTTTCACGTTTAAACCGTTAAAAAACGTTATCACGTCTGTAGCTATATATAATGCATATTTATGTCTTAGTTATTAGATCACTAATGAGGTTAGACTAAGCATTTATTTATTTTTTAATTATTTTGAGTTATCAATTTTGTAAAATTTCAGTTTTGTGTAAAATACCATATAATAATAGAAATAAAATTAATAATTCCGCAGCAGAAGGAGGTTCCGAAGAGCCTGTCGGAGGACTCGGCACAACTAGACCTGCCGATGCCGGTGGGCCTTGGAAACAAAATGCAAAACTTTAATATACCCCTTAACATTAAATAAATAATAATAATAATTAAATTGTGTGCTGCCGACGTTATTTAAAAAAATCCTTCTAAGGAGAAAAAACAGGAATATTAATAATAATACATAAATATATGGCTTGTCAAATCATATGACAAAAAGAGTGATAAGTAAGTATGAATGTGGATCGGTATAAAGGGAGGGGAAAACAATAGAGAAGATGAATGGACTGTGTGAAAGATAACATGAGTAATGAAATGAATGTAGAGTTGACTGCAAATAGGGAGGAATCGACGTGGAAACGTGTTGCGTCGACCCCAAATAATAACTGGGAGCCGGGCAGGGAAATGACGAGAAAGAAAATGCACATTTATTTAGTCACCATTTAACTAGGTTTCGCTGCAGCGCACCTGATTAAGAGACGTAAACTCGTAAAAAAGTTTGAGATACAAATGTTTGATTAATAACCTTCGTTCCTCATCCTGCCCCTGATTAGCACCTAGTTGCAATCAATTTGCCCCCCGCACCCCGCGCCCCGCGGCCGCGCCGTCCCTGGACGCGCCTCTCCAGTCTGGGCTCACGCGCCATAAATCCGTCACTGGGTCTAATTTGCTACGCACCTGTGATTCCTCGGAGACCTGGTGTCTATGAGCTGTCCCACGGTTGATAGGTAAAAGCCTGTCTATATTTTCAAGCGACTTACAAAAAGGAGGAGGTTCTCAATTCGTCTGTATTTTTTTTATGTGTGTTGCCTCAGAACTTTTGACTGGGTGAACCGATTTTATTTATTTTTTATTTGAAAGCTAGTGCTTTTCGTGTGGTCCCATATAAGTTTTATTAAAATCGGTGTATTACTTTATTTGAAAATTAACAAAAACCAAAAATAAAAATGCAAAAATTTACTAAGTTGTTGCGATCGATGGAAGTCGGTTTTTTAACGTGTTTAGCGTTTTCAATTATCTATTATAATACACTTTTAATGATGAATGTTGAAGTGTTCCTCCATTCACGTTACAGTTGCAGCTGGTAACTTGATACCATTATCAAATAAATAATAGTTATTTATGATACAAGGGTGGTAAGAAGATAAATAACAAACGAGTGATATTTGTAAGCCCGAGCCGCAGGCGAGTGTTTACCATCGTCACGAGTTTGCCATTTCCTTCTACACCCATACGTCATTTTTCAATACAGTTGTGAGAAAACAGGTAAAGTTAAAAACGAGCGTGACAGAAAAACAAAGTACATGGGTACATACCTATAAAGGTTTCGGCAACCAAAGCTTATTTTACGCGACTTGTGGCTCATTTTAAATGTCCGGGGAGTAATCTTACTATGTTTTTTCTTATACATATACATTAGTGTGTTCTTTATTACACGTATATTAACTATTTATAATTTTATCAGCATTCACAATTAAAACAAATCAATTTGTAACGATGCAAAATAACATCGCTACATTTTTAAATCAAATTAGCCAAGAACTCAACGCTTTAACTCCTCCTAGTTAAATCTTGAAACATAATAAATATCAGTGCACTTATCTCACTTCTAATCCCAATTAAATAAATTTACAATTAATCTATTTTTTTCAAAAATATATAAACAATATCTTTATATTCTTACTATCCAAATTAAAACAAACACTACCATACGTTATTTAGCATAACACAAAACACAACTTACACTTCTACAGAATATGCAAATCCCCGTACACCAAGTATCTCAAATCGACTCGACTCCAATCACTTAAAATAAATTACGCTTCATTGCACTCAGTATTCCTTGCACTCACTCCTTCATAAACATACAAAACTTTTAGTCTAAAAAATCAAATTATTTAATATAACAAAAGATTTATCATTTCGTCACTTCCCCTTACCTCCTTAAACCTTAAACTAAATTCTTATCTCACCAAATAAAAAATCCCCAAGGAACGTTCCAGAAACCTGTCACTACCGTCACAGGAACGTTCTATTTCCCATTTTTTTATATAGTAAATTCTCTGGAGAATTCTACGAGTGACCATTTATATACGAGCAGAAAGCCTCCCTCGGTCTTTTACCTGCTGACCTTGGGAGAGGAAAGTAACCATCTGACTCCATACTCACAGCGCACTCGCGACTGCTCATGTGATACAGTGACTCGCCCTGTCAACCCTCCTTTCTGTAGAAGTGAAACTTCATACTTATCTGTTCCTGCTAATCCTCGACTTTTCTACATGTAAGTACAATAAAACCACCTGTTTCCAAATGTAAATTCCTCCCCTACACACGTGCAAGTCTATAGCGTTATTTCTCTATTTGTAAATAGTTAAAACCTCGACACGTTGTCACCCGGCTCGTGTGTGCCATCCTTGGAGTACGCCTACTGTGCCAGACCGCCACGTGGACCTCGCTGCCTCGCAGACTGCCGCATCTTCGCCCTTCGGCCGGACCACCACCGAGCGTTCCACCCGGGAAGACGCGAGCCTAAGAAAGGTGTACTCCATTATATTTCTTTTGTGTTCTAAATTTTTTTTTTGGTGTCTGCACCTGTGTGCACAAACGCCTGGCGCCCGCTCTTTACTTATTCTTCAGAACAACCTTAAACTTGTATGCATCACACCATTTATCTAACCTTTCCCCGACGGTGCTGAATCTTTAATACTTTGTGTCAGTTTTGCAAACCAAACTTGTATCTGCTGGCCTCTCCAGCTACATATTTGTTGTATCCAATATCTCCTATGACTCTGTAAGACACTACCTCTACTGCCCGTCTTAAGCTATTTTTTTTAACATAAGATTTTTTGGTTTGTATAATTAACCTAACCTATATAGGAATAGCTAGCTAATATATTACTAAGTAAGTACAATAAGGTAGCTGCATTAATTTAGACCCACAGACCAGCTTTCTTTCACATTTCTTAATTCATAACCTCTGTTCATACTGCCATATCTACAGCCTGTTACAATACCTTTTTTTTGTAGACAATAAAAAGCACATTTCTTTAAGTCTAAATTTAAATCTTTTATTTTAGAAATAATTTTCCCTACTAGAGGTTACAAATTCAGTTTTAAGAAAACACAGTGTAAACTCTGTAAAACGTCACTCGATATAACGATTCACTCTTTAAAACATCAAAATTTTCTGGCTCCAGTTGGTTTACTTTGACGCTAATTTCTGTCTGTATAAAACGAAAACTCTCAATAACGTCACAAAATGTCCGGTCCCTTGAGTGTCGCTATATAGAGTTTACACTGTATCATGAATATGATTATGCTAAAATTTCAATTTATTTTGTACAAGATGCCAAGCCCATTTAAAAAAGCGCGCGTACCTGCGCCATGGCTAAACATCGCGTATGATTAGGCTGTATGGATGAATTTTTGACGGTTTAAAATTCTCTTTTATTAACTTCATAATCGTAGAAAAAGTATTGTATGCCACTGCACGCAATTAGCCATTGTAGCACTCGTGCTGTCTACTACTAGCTAGCAAACTAGCACTCATGTTACAATGACTCTGATAACTTGGCAGTGGCATAATTACTATTGTGTGCCCGAATCAACTACAACTTTTACTTTAAAATCCATCAAGCAGTTGACAAACAAAAAAACATAGGTACAATCTTTGGAAAGTCGGGTATAATTGTCGTTACCATTATTTCTCTTCGCTAAATCAAAACCAAAAAGTACAAAAAAACTACCAACAGAGGCCGCGGCAGCATCGCGTTGGGTATAATATAATCCGACCGCAACACGTGCGCTTTATTTATTGCGCGAATCATTGCACAGCCTCACATTACACCTCTTATTAGTCGCATTACCTACCATACACACATTAATCATTTACAATATTTTCAAACAGATCTCGTGGGATATAATTGTATAAACGAAAGTCCTGTCTAATTCATTTGATTTGACTGTGCAAAACTTGTTAACAATTGGGTAAACAACTAGGTACATAGGTACAACTGGATTAAATTAAGGGCTTACCAATAAAGAATAAAAAAAAATAAAAAAAATAGTTACATTCCATACAAACAAACTTTATTCCCAGAATGTAAACTGGTTCCACGAGGTGGACATTTGAAGACGAAAACATCGTTTGGAAAGTCTTAAACGAGGTTCTTATCGGTGACAAGGGCTTTCCTATCATGGCTTTATGAACACTGAGAATTCCAATTGAGTAAAATATCTGAGTGTGAAAGTGAGTCAAATTAAAGTCGTTGGATTTATCTTTAGACGTTTTTGATGTCTCAACTAATTTACAGTCACATGCGTGCGTAATTGAATGCCACTAGCTGTCGTGATTGCGCTGTAAAAGCGATAAGGCAGTTAATGTTTGATCCCTCGAATATGATCTGTTTTCCCATACGAACCTCTTTTTAATTATTGTCGTTCCAGTTCGCTATCTCGGCTGGAGAATGAATTCCTTAAGGGTATTGAACTTTTAGTCCAGCTGATTTTTTCCGTATTTCAAAGACAAAAAGTAGTCGAGTATCGATTTAATACACTCAGTTTATTTGAACGATTTGAATTTAATTGGCGATCAAACTGTACGTGATACAACTGGAATTTTCAAACTAAACGTGATCCAACTAGAATGTTCAAACTGTACGTGATCCAATTGGAATGTTCAAACTAAACGTGATCCAAATAGAATGTTCAAACTGTACGTGATTCAACTGGAATTTTCAAACTGTACATGATCCAACTAGTATGTTCAAACTATACGTGATCCAACTGGAATATTTAAACTGTACGTGATCCAACTAGAATGTTCAAACAGAACGTGATCCAACTGGAATATTCAAACAGTACATGATCCAACTGGAATGTTCAAACTGTACGTGATCCAATTGAAAAGTTCAAACTATACGTGACCCAAATGGAACGTTCAAAGTGTACGTAATCCAACTAGAATATTTAAACTGTACGTGATCCAACTGGAATGTCACACTGAACGTGATCCAACTGGAATGTTCAAACAAGGCGGGAGCATATCGGAAACAGGATCGTACCTTGCGGATCAAAACGGAAAAACTCGTAACTATCTGGTCGCCCTTAGAGCGGTTAAGCTTGCTTTATTATTATTATAGGCGCAGTAAACTGAGCCGTTACTAATATAGACAGAACTCACATGGCCGTTGTAAGAAGTGGTGCTTACAGATAATAATGTGGTTAAGAGTTAAGACTAAATAGCTTTAAGATGCTTTCTATGTGATGATCGCTCTCTTGTTGTGTGGCACAATTAACCGTGCTATCCAAGAGTTAGACGGCGGAAGCCTAATGTTGCACTTAGCACGACCCGCCGTCACGTGTAGAGCATTTTGATTTACACCTACAGACGTGTGCAACGCGACCTTCATACACATCTGAAATCAGATGTGCAGGTTTCCTCACAATGTTTTTCTTCACCGTTAAAGCAATCGGTAAGTATAATGTACGTAAGTTTAGAAAAACTCATTAGAACATTGGCCGTCCGGATTTGAACCAGGCACCTCTGGTTAGGACGGTCCTCCTAACCAGAGGTGCCTGAGTTGAGCCACTGACGCTTTTTTTTTATTTATTTTTGTTATTATTTGATTATAACAACGCAAACTACTCGTCGAATGCGTACAGAGTGTAAAGAGACTGCTTCCTAAAACTAAAACTTTACCTCCTATTGAAATACTAACTAAATACTGAATTCACAAAAAGAAACCATACAGATTGATCAGTTGATTAGTCAAATGTATAACAGTCCAACTATATTAACGAAATCAATGTGGGTTTCTTTGAGAAAACTATTTCCAGTTACGAGAGTCGAACCTTTTGTTTAAATTTCCGTAAACGGTCTGATGTTTACACTGTGCACACTCGTTACTCGTACATACTCACCGTCACGTGAACAGTCCAGTTTACACTGTGCACACTCGTACTCTTTACTCGTACATACTCACCATTACGTGAACAAACCAGTTTACACTACTCGTTACTCGAAAATACTCACCATCACGTGAAAAAACCAGTTTACACTCTGCACACTCGTACTCGTTACTCGTACATACTCACCGTCACGTAAACAAACCAGTTTACACTATGCACACTCGTACTCGTTACTCGTGCATACTCACCATCACGTAAACAAACCAGTTTACACTCTGTACACTCGTTACTCGTAAATACTCACCGTCACGTTAACAAACCAGTTTACACTCTGCACACTCGTTACTCGTAAATACTCACCGTCACGTGAACAAACCAGTTTTCACTGTGCACAATCGTACTCGTTACTCCTACATACTCACCGTCACGTAAACAAACCAGTTTACACTGTGCACACTCGTTACTCGTACATACTCACCGTCACGTGAACAAACCAGTTTAAAATTTGACTTACAAGAAGCTAAAAGCACTAAAAGTCTAATCCACTCGAAGGGCAGAGAGACTCATAAGTTTAATCTTATGGCAAGGGAGGGCGGGGTGCGGGGGAGCGTGGGGTGGTGCTGACGCAATGTCATTAGCTAATTCGCGCCAAATCGCAGAATAAGAGGGCAAAAAAACTCCTGGAGATTTTCCAAATGTAAGTGAACACTTGCGTGATAGCGTCTGGAGAATAGAGATGACCGAGGGACCTCCAGTTGCTACTGCAGCACTTTTTGTCGCATCGACTCGTAATGTTTTCACCTTCGAGCGAACGAGCGCGAGCCCCGCGACGGTGCCAAGTAAAGTACAACATTGTCGACGTGAAACAAAATGTACCGCAACGCTACAGCCTCTAGTAAGCTATAATATTGTATTGTTAAAAACCAGTAAAGTGCAAGTCAGCAACGCGCACAAAGGGTTCCGTACCATCATACTAGACGGCGCTAGTTTCTTCACATTAAAAAAACACGTTTTTTGTATGGAGAATTTCACTTTTTCAAATTTTTAGTATTTGTTGTTATAGCGGCAACATAAATACAACATCTGTAAAAAAATTACGGTTCATGAAATACAGTCTGGTGACAGACGGACGGACGGGCAGCGAAGTCTTAGTAATAGGGTTTCGTTTTTACCCTTTGGGTACGCAACCCTAAAAATGATTATACTCTAATGTTTTGGTCACTAAAATAAATAAATTATTCAGCCATACTCTCTCGCGAAGCCTTCACTCTCCGTCGCAGTTGGGCTTACACAAATCAATCAACTTACACTTACTTAACAGCTAAGAACACAATAAAGCACCTATATCAGACTAAAAAAAAAAGGATAAAAAAACTAAAAACCGTCTTTAAAAAAGAAAGTCATTTAAAGTATTAAATTATATTTTATTCTATGAATACACATGTACACAAAACTAACCAACAACGGGCGAAATTAAAAGTACGAATCAAATTAGAGGCCTTATTTTTTTTTATTAATTTTAAATTTAAAAAAAACACATTTGTGATCTTAAGTAAATATACGGGTGTTACACAAAATTAATATGCTTTAAAATCTGTCCTATATGGAGTACAATATTAAAATGAAAAAAAAAAAACACACCGGTAGCACTCCGGGAGTGCCGGCAGAAGTGAAAACTTAACAATTCACATATACGAGTACACAACAATGTGGTTACTACACAACCACCGAGCACAAACAAAGAGGAGCTGGCCTAAGCAACTGTGCACTGTGATTTTCGTCAGGTGCCCATGTATCGAGACTCGCATTATTGGTGTGTTTTCGCATTTTTAAGAAGAAAAGGATGAAGTGTTGTGTTTTATCGTGTCGAAGTTATTCAGACAGACGTTCTGATGCTATGAATGGTATCACATTTCATTTGTAAGTAATTTTATACGTAATTATTAAAATAGTTCTAGAAAATTCTCGGCTTTCAAGTATAAATTATACTTCTCGACACTAGGTGGCGTAACTTTTGTGAATAAAAAATACGAGTACGTAAAGTTCCGCATTGGTATATAGTTATAATCATACGTGGATACTGAAAATTAAAGTATACAATTAAACCTGAATACTTTTTAGTCGCCAAAACAGTACTTTAGTGATTTTTATAATTATATTGTAAACAGGCCGCCATCTATCGTCAACAAGAACAACTATTTTCAACGTACCAAATATCCAGGGCCGTAATTAGATTCAAATAATTTTACCGAATAACACACGGCTATGGTCAGTAATGAAATAACATTTTCATAGCAAATATTTTCAAGTAACAAAGATCTGAGTTGTATACATACTCGTACTATTCTCCGTGACTGTTCATGAATTGAAAGAACTTCGAATGTTAAATAATCATTTTATTCATATTAAGATAATTTACCACCTAGTTAATTTTATTTCTTTTTGTTTGTTTTAGATTTCCATCCGATGATAATTTAAAACAACAATGGATCACAAAAGTGAATAGACCGGATTGGACTCCGACAAAATATACAAAGATTTGTTCTTGCCATTTTAATGATGCAGACTTCATAGTGACAAAAAAAGGCCATAAAAAATTAAAGATGGGCACTTTACCTAGTTTAAAACTGGATTTGTCGGTTGGTTTCGGTATTGTTTGTATAACCGAGTTTCAATTATTTTAGGAGGATAAGTATGTATTTCATTTTATTTTTTAAATTACAGCTTTGACCAATCACCGACTGTAAATCATATTATACTGCTGATTAAATCTTTATCAGAAAAATATATAGATATTCGTTTTAAGCATTTCGCAACCATTCAAAACGATAGGGCAACGAACCGACAACAACTAACTAAAACTGTTATTTTCGCAGGTAATTGAATTTTGTAAATAAAATTATGTTCGTAATAATAATTTGTCTATTATTTTGTGCTAGAAATTTTAAGTACGTCAGTACACATACAAAACAGTAAAAATGTTAACCCTCATTTTATTCATTTATTACACAAACTTTTTAAAGCTCATAGTTCTGAGTACGTCCCATTACTTTCTACACTTATTGACATCTAGTGTGAAATAGCTGAACTACGTAGTGACATCAATATGTCGATGTTAGGTCGCTAGGCGAGTAGTTTTGCTACTAACCGGCAGATGGAAAATTGAGAAAAGCGCCCTGTGCTGCCTGTGCAGCACACTCAGGCACGGTAGAAAGAGTGGGAGATACTTGTTCCTCTCCCTTCCCCTCGATCTTACGCTTTTTCGATCAGCATCACGTGACCCTGACGCGAGTTTGGAAGTTTTTACACATCCAACAAAAAGTGCTCAGCGCCGCTAAAGAAGTTCACTTCAAAAACCTAGATAAATAATGGAAAGGCACTTTTAATTATAAAAAAATAATTTTCAGGACTCGCACTTGACCGGTTTCATTACAATGGTGGCAACCCCTAAAAATCAAGAAAAGAAAAAAATAAAAAGCTGTTGAAATTAAAATAATATAACTATAGCCAAAATTTTACCTAAATCCGTCCAATAGATTGGACACATACACACTCGTTGGTCGGCGTGGCGGGAAGGGACTACTGTGGGTTATTTTGGTTGATTAGCGTAGATAAGAAGAACTACTTCAACTTTAATTAGGAAAATACAAAATCGTGTTCACGTAAAGAAGTAGTGGCCTGCTATCTTCGCCGGCACCCGGACCGGGTCGGCGGCGGCGGCGGCTTCGACCGATAATCGGCATTATTTACTTACTAGTGGCCAGCCCGGGCCCCGGGCCGGAACAAATTCCCGCCGAGCCCTAACGACGGCCGACCGCCATTTAATCAGGCTCAAGTGTTGATACGATAGCCGCAGCCGACGTTTTTCCCCACGAAACACGTATCGAAATCTATCAAATAAGTACTTACTCTCTCCTATCCCGCTTTTTTGCGGAACGTAGAAAAGAGACGGATGAGCAACTTAATCTTAGCACAGGAAATAACCGGTTCGAAGCTGCTCGCGTTGGACATATCCGGTTTTTTCGGTTTGCGCTCAGGGTAATGTAAAGTACGGAAAAGTGGGTCGCTGTTATCTCGAGGCTCGACTCCGTGCGTCAAGTACTGCTGGTGAAGTTTATGTAGCGGAAAGTTACCCTCCCACTTATCGAGTTAGGCGAAAGTTAAGTAGTTTCGTTATTACTCAAGGACTTGGCAGTCTTCTCACTTTGTTGTAACTTGTTTATCTGATCTTTGATGAAGTGAGCTGCATGCAAATTATCCTTTCGTAAACACGACGGAGACAGGAAAATAGACACCTGTACTACACCCTGGACACTTCATACAACGGGCCAGCAATGACATTTCAAAAAAGGAATGACCGAACAAACGAAATGGCGGCGAAATCCTATACGTTCGACAACCAAACTGTAACCAATCTGTATCAATCTGGGTGACGAGGGGGTGAGGGCGCAATCTAGAGAGCGGCAGGGAGTGTCCATACTGTATGTTAGTACTAATATAATATGTTCTTTGCCTGTACACACTGTACAGATGGAACAATATGAATAGCGCATTAAGGCTTATACTCATACTGCCGCCAACCACCAACTTTGTAACCACTTTTTACTTTAATTAAACATTTTTTATATGAAAAAAAAGTTTTGTAATTTACAGGATATGAAAAATAATTTTGATTTCCTCGAATTGTGTTCTAATACAGGAAAAATATCGTAATTCACCCTTTTTTTCTAGTTGTAACCATAGAACTGCTGCAATTTTAATCGATACATAAATAAAATAATAACTCCTTAACAAAACAATATAAAATGATTTGTTTTCTTACTTTTTGGATTTTTTTCTGATTTTATTTATAATTAATTGAAAACCACACTTTTCGCACATTTTCGTCCGCAGCGATTGTCCTAACAGCCACGTTGCAGAACGAGCTGACAAAAACTTTATTTCCAAGCGATTTCGTTCGATGTTTGAAACATCGTGAATCGAGTTGCTAATTTTAGGGACGAAGGAGCCTTAACATGCACAAATAAATCACCAAAAACTGTGGTGTACGTGCAACGATATCTACGTACTTGTGCCAATGCGTGCGTACTGTCTTGTTTTTTTATGTAGTTAACGCTGTGTGTATAGGTAAGTCAAGCACGTCCGTCCGTTGCGAGACTCGCCAGCGAGAGGCGAAGGGCGATAATATCATAAAGCCCAGCCCCAGCGTGTTCCTATCATCTGAAAAGTCTACGGAACCCTACTTTGCGCGTGGTCAGACATGCACTTGGTCACTTTTTAATTTCCTCAAATTATCACTAAGTGCATAGAAGTTATTCTTCCGCAGAATGAATTCAGAGCAGAGGAGCAATTAAAAATTAAAATGAATAAGGCGGTATGTTGTAATTAGACAAAGAAGAGCTGCCGGTGTGTGGGTATGTGGGTATAGAGCTCAGAAAGGCAAGGAACACGTCTGGTAGAGTTTCGTTCATGTGTGTTCAGTACTCTTGTGGTTTTGGCATTACAATTTGCGGTTCCGCCTCTGTTCCGCAGGTGCGAGATTGTTTTCTGTATCTCAAAGCCTAGTGTTTTAATATTTTTCGAAGATTAGATAATCCTTGAAATTATTTCATACAATTTCAAATATTGTTTTCAATTGTAACATTTTGATATATTTATACAAGAAATCTCGATATTTTTGTCTTAATTATTTAATTTTGGCAAACTATATTTTTCAGGAAATCCCTTTCCCTTCCCCACAGGAGCCCCATACTCAATATCTGGCAATATTGCTATATGAAAATCTTAGTAGTAATTGCAGTTCCTATGTGTACATTATTTTACTATACTGGCACACCTCGTTCAAGTTAATATAGTAGATTTACTTGTTCCAAAATTTTTTCACACTACGACAAGTATTCCAGAATGTCATTGTAGAACTCCTGGATAGTGCCACAGCAGTTTGTGGTGAGGTGCATAGGTACTCTTCTTGTCCTTTCAAAATATCATGGTTATCCTGTATATGATTTAAAGTTGTTTGCAGACGAAGTCTCTTTTCTTCAATGTATCTGATGGTCTTCCTTGATGGTAAACCTTTATTTATGTTAGAACTAGCCGTCCGCCCGCGGTTACGCCCGTGTAGTTTTCGATTTACCCGTGGGAATAAGACGTTAAAAAGTAGCCTTTGTCCTATTCCAGGACCTATAGTTTCATGTGTACCAAGTTTCATCTCGATTCGTCCAGTGGTTGAAGCGTGAAAGAGTAACAAACATCCATACATACATTCATATATCCATACATACAAACTCTCAATTTATAATGTTAGTCGGATATAGTGGTTTAAGTTCATTAAAGTAATTTTCCTGACTATTATAATCAGTGTTTTAGCTATCCTATCAAGGAAAAGGGGTGAAAACCGCGCTTTAACCTACTGATTGAAACAAATCGTCGAATAGCCAAAATGTCCAGTTGTGGGCTTTGTAAAGTAATGTGGGGTTATTCAAAGCCACACAACTGTACACTCTGTGGAGAGGGTAGACCAGTAAAGACCTACAGCCCTCACCCTACGACCCTGAGTCCCTAAGGCCCTACTTACCCTAACCTAACCGTAAATAAATAAAGTTAAAAAACTAAAATACGAATACGATAAATCTTTACTGCAAAGTATGAAAACAAGAGTTTTCAGCCTGAAATCATAGCCTTTATTTTTCCCTTTGTCTGGGGTAATAGCCGTGCTCGCAAACCCTATCGTTTAACAATTTATTTTGTTCCTTGATGCAAATTACTAGTACTCTGTAGAAAACATCTAAGTAAAGTAAATCTCCCATAAGAATCCAAGATGTTTTTTTTGTTTTTTTACCAATAATAGCTCTAACGTCTTTAACTGAAAAGTTTTTGTTACTACAGCTTTATACTCGTAAGGCTTTGTATAATGTTCATCTATCTAAGAAAAATCTTATTAAGGTATGTACATATAAACCCAGATCCAGAGCTGCAAAAAAAAAGTTTTTTTTGCAACTTTAAAAATAAACATGTTTTCAATATTTTTTTGAAATTGTTTTAGTTTAAGTATTTTGAATATGATTTAAATATTGTTTTAAACACATATTACGATTATATTGATGTTGTTTAATGTTTTATAATTTATTTTAAACAGGTCTGTGTTTTTCCAGTGTTTAAACACTTGTTTCCAACAAAAGTTTTAAATGGTCCATAACAAATTACACAAAGGAGTTGTTTCATACTATATACAAGTAGAGTCTGGGCCAGTACGTGTACTAAACAAATTAATATGTTTTATGCCTTGTTTTAAACGTGTTTAAAACAAATGTTTTATAATAGTTTTATAACATTTGTTTTAAACGTGTTTAAAACAAACGTTTTATAATAGTTTTATAACACTAGTTTTAAACATTGGCAAACCTTCCCAGATCTTTTGTTACTTTTTATCATAAATGGCTAAAACGATTTTATTAGACTTGGTAAATATCAGAATTTAATAAAGCCACATTGGGTAGTTAAATATTACAGAAAAAAAAGTTACCTCCCATAAAACCCAGATTAATCCTAAATGTTTCACGGAGTCCAATACATTTTTCTGCTACAAGACGCTCGCTGCAGGCTATGCGAGAAAGTACAATTGGCTGTACAATTTGGCAGCAGCATTACTTTTTGGCGTGAATCACTTTTTGCTTTTTTACGTTGGCAGCGTAATGAAACTTTTTATGGAACTAAGAAATACAAAAATAATATTTTTTTGAAATAGGAATAGGAATTTTTTTTTTGAATATTTGATTTGAGTATGCAATAAAAAACGGATTTTGGTAAAAAACGTAAAGATTGGTAAACGTAACTTTTAAATGATTTACAGCTAAACTTCCTTTTAACATGTTCCCTTGAGTATCATTTTGAGAAGCAAACTAAACTTAAGTTATATTCGGTTACAATAATGGAACAAGGAGCAATAGAATATACCAGAAGAGTTTATCTGCGAGAACTACATGAGCACATTTAAGCAGTGAGCCACTAAGTTGGAATGCAACGTATGTACTGAGAGGTCTTGTCCTGTAGGTATTTAAAGTTTTGGTGCGGAACCCTGTTTGTGTGACCCCGAGTTGCACTTGGCAGATTTTTAATATTTGAAGACCTACAGGGCAAGTTAGCGTATACCACCTCGATCTGCATCATCCTGTGACGTCGTCTACACGATGTCTGGCTTTGTTTGCAATAGTGGAGCAGGTACCGTTGTCAATAAAAGATTGGTGTACGAATTTAATAGGGCTGGAAAGCCTTATTTATTAAATTCGAAAAGTTTGTAATAGCTCTGTCAGCTGACTGATTATTAGTTCTTTAAACGAAACTATTGAAAATACTTTCTTGACATAAAATAGATTAATAGAGATCTCTGCCCTGGCGCGCGGTCTTCAATCTATAACACACTTGAAATTGGACCTCTGTCCCTGGCTCACCGCCCACCATAGAATGAATCTCAAATGTTTTGGAAATATTTCGAACGACTTACTAATTTGAATTTGAACTTATATTTTTAATACGATTCGCGCTGGCAAGAAAGTACTAAAGGAGTCGCGAGTGCGGAAACATAGAGATATACGATCTCTACAATCCCATCACCATCAGTCAAAAGGCAGAAGCCAAAAACCATAAGCTTCGACCTGGAACTGTCGTCGTCGTCGACCTGGGAACTGGCAGGCCTTAGGGAGTTACTTATGGCACAGTTGAGATACTGTTACTTATGGATCCTTAGAGTAGGAACTCGTAGGACACGTCAGTGTAGCAAGGCAGTTTATGTCGCCTTATATATTAACCGCCTCCGTAGCTCAGAGGCAAAGTTCACTGGCTTTACACAGGAGGTCGCGGGTTCGATTCCCAGCGGGGTCAATAAAAGACATTGTAAGACTCGGTTTGGTTGGTTGTAGGGCATTTTCTAAGCCCGCCTGGCTAGCTACCACCTTCTTATCTAAGTCTTGCCGCCAAATATCAATCTTGATATCATTGGTGTGTTCCGGCATGAAGATAAGATAGCCAGTTCCCCATTGCGTTGGGGAATCTTGGTAAGCCCGCTTCCATCTTCGGCAACATCGTCACTTACCACCAGGTGAGATGTTGTCAAGAGTTTACCAATTGTGAATAAAATAATAATAATAATAATGAACTCCAGCCGACTGCGCTTCCGCTGGAGGTGCTCCTGCCACTTTGCCTCGTGCCGTGTAGCGTAAGAGTAGCTTAAATTTTATATCTTGAAATAATAATAATACATATTTGTTTGTGAACAAAGACTTCTTTATATTGGTGTTAAATATAAATATTTGTTTCTTTAAGTTTAGCGAACTCAGTGTACACAAAGCGAAATATTGTTTCAAAATTAGGAAAGGGGTTATTTAAGGCCCGATCACCGGTATTGGCTTCTTTTTTGGCATATTCTCTCTTCCCTAGCGGTTTAACTGTGAAAATTTATGTATTTATTACCGCCTAGGCGTATTGTATTTTTATCACGCTTTTATTAGCTTCAGCTGTATGTATGTATGTTTGTTTGTAACCGACTCCTTTGCGCTCGATTTTGACCCACTTTAAACGAACAGATTTTTTTCAAACTTGTACATTTATCAAGAATCAGTGACAATACAATAATTTCATAAGTTTATCTCATTATCCTGATCAGGATCGTCAGGATTAAATGCACATCAAACTTTAAAACGAAAAATAAATATAGATTAAAAAAACTAAAAAAATATACCGCCTCCAACGACCAACTTTGTAAACACTTTTTACTTCAATTAAGGATTTTTGTAGCGAAAAAAATATTTTTTTGTGATTTTCAGGATATTATGAGAAGTGATTTTGATTTCCTCAAATTCTATTTTAATACACAGAACTAAAAAAATATGCTAATGCAACTTTTATTTAGTTGTAACCATAGAACTGCTGCAATTTTAATCGAATTATTATGGTAATTTATGAACTTCTTAGAAAAATAATACAAAATTATTTTGTTTTCTTACTTTTGGAAATTATTCTTATTTTATTCACAATCACAATTTTCGCACAATTCGTCCGCAGCCATTGACGTAATAGCCACGTTGTAGTACTAGCTGATAAGAACTGTATTTCTGAGCTATTTCGTTATCTATTTCGTGATTAGGGAAGGTTAAGCCGTATATTTGATTTCGTAGTGTAGAGGCACAGTCTAAGAATCCATAGACTGTGGTAGAGGTGTAGGTTAGTGTGTTGGAAGAATAAGCAAAATTAAACGTAAGTAAGAAATGTGCGTAGGTAAATATTTCTTACAATTCGGTAAGATGGTTTTCATCACGTATTTACAGCTTTCTTACTGAACAACCTACCAGCTGCTCCCGTCGCCTCGTTAGCCGGAGTGCAGCGCGACGGTCCCTCGATTAATTAATTACTTAACTATGCTCGTCGCGGCTGCACTTCTGAGCAAAATGGATTCAGAAAAGCCGATGGATTATCCAAAAATTGGGTTAATATTCGGACTTCTTCAAAATCCATTATTTAATTTTTATACTATGGTTTTAAAAAGAGTTTTTATCTGGGAAAAAACACGATTTTTAGCTACGTTAGGTTTAAAATTAAGGGTTTTACCCGAATGGGGTATTTGGGTTTTAACCCACCACCGGCGTAACGATTTGATCGCGTGTCATGTGGGTATAACTGTTCTTGGGTAAGTGTGCAGTGGTTCCAAAGTAGGTAAGGAGCAGACTTTCTGTAACTTTGCACTGCCGTCGTACTACAGCGCCGCCGCCGCTCACGCCGCTTGAGCCGCCCGAGCCACCCGAGCCGCTCGCGCCGCCCGCCCAAGATAATGCCTCGCAAGATATTACAGATCCCCTTACTTCGCTCCCAGTATCCGCCAATAACTAAGTTAATAGTTGCTCTTTTAACACAATTAGTAGTTCTTGCGCGGGGTCTCTTCTCAGTCATTTAAATATGAAACTTTACTTTAGAGATATAAATCTGTAATTAATTACAATCTGGCGAACAGTCAACTTAATTTCCTTTGCTTTAGAGTTTGCAAACGAGCAAACTCATTTTGGTGGAAAGTTTAGACTATTCTGTTAAAAAAAAGTAAGTGTGTGGTTTTATGAAACCACGGTAAAAGTGAAACTTTACCGAGGACGAAACGATCATGGCTGCTCTCGCTACGGTACAGAGGAAGAAACGATCATACCGTCAGATGAAAGCGACTGTCACGCGACATGCAACACACAGACGAAAAAATTTGAGACGATGTAATAAAAGTTTCACTTTAATATTCTTAGTTGGCAACTGGTTGTGTATTAATGTAAAATATTCTTCATTCACAACAAGTTGCCAACAAAGGAGGAAAATTCTTCCTTCGCAACTGGTTGCGAAAAATGGTTGCGGTGGCGGCTGAAGGGGGATTATTACGGTTAATTTCAATGCCACAGACACAATAATACAGTTGCTTGAAAATTGGTTTGTACTTAGTATGCCAGTTTACTGTGCGCAAAATTGTTTTTACCACACACGTTTGGAGCAATAAGATATTTCTAGCAAATAAAATAATGTAATACCAGATACAGAACCTTCTTTTAGACTATTGAAAGAAGAATTTAAAAAGAGATAGGTTGTTCCTCCGAGAGGTTACTTAACGCTAGTTGGTTACATTCTCTTTGAGCTATATCATTGCGAAGAAAGGAGAATATTATACCACGGTCACAGTCAAAGAATTGCCACGGTGGCCTGGGTCAGAAGGAGATAGATTATTGACGCATGAAGCGCATAGGTCATCCCAAGGAATAGGTCATCTTTTTCAAGGAGGTATTAATGTTAACAATATTATCCCAAGCCATATTGTAATCTATTTATAGTAAAGATAAAAAAAAACTTACGCATGTGTATTTGTGCCTAGCTAAGCAATTTTCTTTAAACTTAATTGAATTGTTTTAGTCGCGAATACGATCTATATTAATTCATAGTTAAATATTATGATAAAAATTATGTATATTATGTATAGGAAAATACTAAGTGAGATTAGTCCGCCAGGCGTTTATAATGTGCCACAGGTCGCGTAAAATGAACTTTGGTTGCCGATACCTTGATAGGTACCCAGCACTTTGTTTTTGTGTTACGGCCCTTTTCTATCGTTCCCTACCTAAAAGGTAGAAACGTAACCATTATAGGATCACTCGTGTTTCTCTCAGTCCGCCTATCACATCACAGCCAGTTTGCTCAGAAACAACTGGAACGATTGAGTTGAAATTTGGTAAACACATGTAAGTCGGTACCCCAAAGACGATCATGAAACGTAAATAAATTAATATTAAACATGGTGACCACTTTTGGGAAATAAATTTTTCAAACAATATCATATGACATATTCAATAAAAGGGCTTGTTGTGAAAATCTCAAATAAAATTAAAAAAAATATACTTAAATAGTTTTGAAGTTATTTAAGAATATAGGAAAAAATTGACAATACACCTCCCCCCCTAAAATTTCTAATATCCAGAATAAGGAGACCCCTATTTACCTTGAGCATAGTATATACTGAGAGGTATTTTCCTGTTGGTAGGTAAAATTTTAGTGCGGTACCCTGGTTGTGAGACCCCGAGTAGCACTTGGCTGTTTTTTTTTATTTTACCTGTTTTCTCACAACTGTATTGAAAAACGTCGTATGATACATGGGAATAGAAGTTAAATTTCAAACTCGTGACCATGGTAAACCCTCGCCTGCAAATGTCACTCGCTTGTTTTTACCTTCTTACCACCCTTTTATCATAAATAACTATCCTCAGTTACTACATTACTAAAGTAATTTATTGCACACCAGAAAACATACAAAGGCAATCGGTACAACTGAATGTAACAAAATAATCTCAGTTAGTTGCCCACGAGTATATGCTTCTTTTGAGTTCCCATGAAGTACTGAAGTACCCAATCGAAGTGATTCACTGACGTTTGTACAAAGTAAGTTGAATGAAACTTCCCTGCAGTGGCACAATCTTTAACTAGTACAGCAGCGCGGCGTACAGACTGCTTTTTAAATTAAAACGCATGTTGACACTTTTTACTGGGGTTCCTCCGCAATAAATACAAACCCACGGCGCTATCGCGTGGTCAGAGTTAATTTAATTAAAAATGCTAATGGAGAGAATTAACGGAACAGTGCGGCGGCGCGGCGGCGCGGCTCGACTTGGCGATGAGGCCATCCGTCTTGATTAGGGTTACCAGGCTGAGAACACCCGGTTAAGCTTGTAACCCCAGTGGTCGATGTCATCGTTATCATTATATTAATCTAAAGTCGTCCACTGCTGGAAAAAGGCCTCCCCCAAGGATTCCCACAACGAACGGTCCTACGCTGCCCGCATCTAGTGGCTTCCCGCAATCTTCACCGGGACGTCAGCCCACTGAATGCGAGGCCTTCCTACGCTGTGTCTTCTGGTGCGCTGACGCCCTACAGAACTCTACCTCAACGGCCATCTGTTGATAATTCAAGCCCAAAGGCTAGATTTATCCAAGGCCTTGTCCAAGTAAGTGTTCACTTACCGTTTACTGAAATGTTTTCACTAACCTTTGGGCCTCCATTCATCTCGGATGATAGAGAGCTCCAGACGCGCACCGTGCTGTTGGAGAACAGGAGGCACAAGCACTAAACTTCACAAAGACAAAGCGAGAAACTTCTGTAGCACGACTGGCCGGTGCAAATAGAATGTGCTTTTACAAAGTAACCCTTAGATGCATAAAATTGTGGAGCAATATATTGATTTAATCACAAGTATAAGACAAAGCCTGAAAAGAATTACTATAAACATTTACTCATTACATAAGAAAGACATTTAGAAAGGTGCCAAGGCGTACCCAGCTTTTGATCCAGTGGCGGGGGGGGGGATCAGAATCTTGAGCCTCTGCATTTCGGACACATCTATACGAAACATTAAGTATGTGCATGTAGTGATAAAGGGCTGTTTTCACTTTTTTAGGGTTCCAAACCTAAAAAAATAAAAACGGAATCAGTATAGGATCACATGGGTGGCTGTATGTCCGTCCTTCCATCTATCACAGCCAATTTTCTCCGAAACTACTGGACCGATTGTGATGAAATTTAGTACACATTTATAAAGGGATAAATTAGAAAACTAAAAAAAGTTTTGCAAACTTTATTGTGTGTACATTAAATAGCCAGTTTAGTACAATACGTCCAATAAGATTTCCAGTCTAACACAACGTAGATTAAGAAACATCACTATTTGTAAGACATGGAAATCTGACGTGGGCATCCCTATCCCCAGCGAACGTTATTCGTAATTCTGGAAGCAGGAAGCACTAACATCGCGATAGAAGCGATAACTTTGCTTTATGGGATGTATTTATCTTATTCTTGTCTGAGGTGTAAGTAACTAAATATATACTTTATTGTATGCCAAAAATATAATAGTTACGTCAGGACTCAGAATTAAAAACTCACGCAAATTGTTAAGGCGGCCTTTAAGGTATATTGTAGAATTCAAAATAAATAACATTAAAACTCATCTTGTGTTCTTCAAAAATGAAAGCCAAGCAGCAGATTTGCTTTACTATATTTCTAATGAAATATGGACAGTCAAAAAAATTTTTAACAAAAAATTAAACAGACTAAAAAAGAAAGTGTGTTTTGTGTGCCTTCCGTCTCCATCATCAGACCTTCGCTGGTTGTCGCAACCCACAAATCATATGCTAGGTATAAATTTCTTATTAAGATGGATGAGTGAATAATCCTAAACATAAACCTAATAGTGTCATTAGAACTAATTATTTATGTGTGCCAAGTTTCAGCAGAATCGGTTCACAAATGAAAACTCACTGGGTAAACAATCAATCAACCTATTTTTCTACGCCCAGGGAGGAAATTTTGATTTCAAATTTAAATAGGACCAACTTCGATACTTACCCTACCAACAACAAAAGAATTATCAAAATCAGACTACTCTGTAAAAAGATATGCGTGATCATACGTAAAGTATACATACGGGTCGACTTTAAAACCTCCAATTTTTGTCGGTTAAAAATAAATTCCAGTTTAATACCACGGAAAAGAGAGATTTTTTTGTTTCTTCTATAATTTAACTCGACAGTTTATTATTTAGTTACAGTATTATTATTATTTTTAGCTAAACTTAAATCAATCACACTGATCCCATGACTTTTCAAACAGAAAAATGCTATTTCTTTATCATCCCCATTAGATTGCGCAAATCAATACTCGTAGAAAGCTGCAGAATGCTGGATCCAAAATGGCCGTCAAAGAAAACATCGGACGGCGCGGCGAGGAGAGAGACATCACGTAATGTGTTTACACTAGCGCAGTCAATTATCTCGCGCAAACAGCGACTCAATCTGGGCTCATTAATTGTGGACGAGCCTTTATACACCGGATAATGTTTACGACCTCCGGGAAATAATAAGGGGAAGCTCATACGAGCGATTTATCTGCGAGATTTTAAATTTGAGTAACATTATTCGTCATAGAAGTCTCTTCGTTTGTCAGGAAATTAAATAGCTTTATTATTTTTTGAATTAACAGGATTAATGCTATAATTAAACTAAGTTTTTGTGATAGGAAAAAAACAAAGAAACTTTTAAAAAACACGTATAAAAATCTATAATTTTTTACGTTTTAAAATGTTATCATTTGTTGGTAAATTCTCTATAATAACACATCATCATCATAATATCAGCCGAAGGACGTCCAAAGGCCAAAGGCCTAATCGATTTTCCACGACCGTGATTTCCACCACGACCTGTTCTGATATGGGACGAATATGGGAATAAAGAACTAATATGGGAAACTACCGCCCTATCACTTTGATTTCGGTATTTTCCAAAATATTTGAAAAGGTTATGCATAGAAGGCTAATGTCATTCTTTTCAAAATACAATGTTATAAAGGAAGATCAGTATGGCTTCCAAAAGAATAAGACTACTACACTAGCAGCATTTAATCTTGTCACTGAGGTACTCAATAAAACGAATTCCAAAATGCAAACAACTGCCTTATTTTTTGATATGTCGAAAGCGTTTGATTTCGTTTCACATGATATTTTAATCTCAAAACTGGAACATAATGGGATAAGGGGACCTGCATTAGACTGGATGAGAACATACCTGTACAATAGAACACAGTGTGTGGAAATAACAAGAGTAGATTCAAAAAATGTGTCCCAAATCTATCGTTCTAACTATAAATTAAAAAATTCTGGAGTACCACAGGGCAGTGTGCTGGGTCCTCTGCTTTTTCTACTATATGTAAATGACTTAGTTGAACAATCTAGTTTTAGAACCATCCTTTATGCTGACGATTTATCCGCAGTTGTGACGACGAACATGAATTTGACAATTGACGCACACGAAAGAGACATAAATAAACTAATTAATACAATTATGACATGGCTTAACAATAATAACTTGCATCTTAATATTGACAAATCTCATTTTATGAATTTTAATCATTACAATACACTAAATATTCATTTCAATGGACAGCCTCTTAAAAAAGCTAATAGTGTGACATTTTTAGGCATAACTATTAACAATTTACTGGACTGGAAAGATCAAATCAATAAAGTTTGTTCAAAAATAAACAGATTTGCTTATGCTTTATTTAAATTAGTGAAAACCTCTTCCAGAGATACTGCAAAGGTTGCTTATCATGCTTATGTAGAGTCCATCCTTAGGTATGGTCTTGTTGTTTGGGGAAATAGCGTAGAAATGTACAAAGCTTTTATTGCACAGAAAAAATGTGTCCGAGCACTATACGGAGCTGCTCCGCTAGACTCATGTAAGCCATTATTTAAGATACTAAAAATCCTCCCCCTTCCATGTCTTTACATCTTAGAAATATCTAAATTTGTAAGAGATCATCCTGACCTCTTTATGACAGCTAAGGATATGTTTCCAAGAAACACTAGAAACCAAGAAAGACTTGTATATGAATATGCTCCAAAAACATCACGCTATTTAAAAAATTGTTACTCAATGGCCATCACAGTTTATAACAAACTACCAAAAGATTTAAAAGACTTGCCATACTCAAAATTTATCAGATATTTAAAATTATGGCTATTAGAGAAATTGTTTTACTCCATCAAAGAATACATGGAATATAAGTGAAATATAAAAGTCAATGTGTTAATTACGTATTTTTGACTTTTAAGTATAATTTATATTTTGATATAATTTGAAAACTTAACATTGTTTTAAATTTTACAATTTATATAGAAGCGTATTGTTTATAGAGTAAGTACCTACATTATTTGACTTGTCTTCATTCTGTTATATTCTTTTTTACTCTTGTTTAATACCTATAGATTAAACTAACATTAAATTTGCATGCCAATACCTTTGGTTAAATGTGTGATACTCAGAATTTCTTCCAATAATTTATAATTACCTACCACATTTAAAGCAAATAAATCATTATCATTATCATTATATCATTCTGTGCTGCCCGCATCCAGCGGCTTCCCGCGACCTTCACAAGGTCTTCGATGTAATACCACATATTCTTTGAAAACTTGAGCCAGCTATTACGGTTTCAAAGCTGCAGCGTTTTAAAAGTCGGTCGGACCTAATTAGTAATCTGTGGTCGGACGATCAGATAGATGGACAGCGTATAGGCTTAGTAAAAAAGTCCGGTTACCTGGCGAGGAACAAGAGAAAAGTCAGGTCCAGTTGCCACCTTTGACCGGTCAATTAATTTTTTAGTTTTTAGACTACATTAGTGTAAAACAATCAATTCCCATCAAAATCTCAACTTTGGTTTATTTTTGATGTCGCAATACCTTCTTCACTTCTTCGTCGCTCGCTATCGCTTTGTTTATGGGGCGCTCGAAAGTAAAAACAGAACGCTTGAGTGTACAAGGGACCTTAGACAAGCCATAGAGTTCATTATCCCCAAACCGAGGGTTGTCCGTGTTCTCGGGCTTGAGCCCCGCACTAGGGGAGAAGAATGTAATGTAATTAGATTAGACGATTGCAGAAGATAATCTCGAATCTTTGTGTTATTAAGAGAGCTAAAAAATAAAAAATAAAAATAAAAATTTATTAATAATACTTGTTGCATGTCATCAAACTGTATTCATTATCATCATCATGTCAGCCGAAGGACGTTCACTGCTGGACATAGGCCTCCCCCAAGCATTTCTACGACGACCGGTTCTGCGCTGCCCGAATCCAGACGCTTCCCGCGACCTTCACCAGGTCATCGGTCTACCGAGTGGGAGGCCTTCCTACGCTACGTTTTCCGGTGAGCGGTCACTACTCGAGAACTTTACTGTCCAAAACAGCCATCTAGAAGATGTTTTTAAGCTTTTGGACTGGGGTGGACTCGGCATCAATATCAACGGTGAGTACATCACCCAGCTTCAATTCGTTGACGATATCGTGGTCATGGCTAAAACTATGGACGACTTAGGCACAACTTAATGCTCGATGGCCTCAGTAGAGCCTCTCAAAAAGTATGTCTTAGAATGAACATGGACAAAACGACTATTATGTCAAACGTCTATGTCGCACCTACTCCTCTGAAGGTTGGAGGCTCTACACGAAGTTTTTACAGATTATGTGTACCTGGGACAAACAGTCCAGTTAGCTAGGTCTAACTTCAAGAATGAGATCAATCGTCGAATCCAACTCGGCTGGGCAGCGTTCGAGAAGCTCCGCAATATCTTCACGTCGCAAATACCTCAGTGTCTTAAGACCAAGGTCTTCGACCAGTGTGTGTTACCAGTGATGATATAGGGAACTTATACATGGTCGCTTGCTATGGGCTTCATAGGTCACCCAAAATGCAATGGAGCGTGCTATGCTCGGAGTTTCTCTGCGTGATCGAATGAGAAACGAGGAGATTCGTACGAGAACCAAAGTAACCGACATAGCTCTCAGAATTACAAACTGTATTATAAATAGTAAAATAATAGAAAAGTAATTCATAAAGTATTGTTATTTCATCGAATTTAATTAATATCATATAAACATTTACTAAAAAAAGTAAAAATAATAAAAAATAACATAAACAGTTAACTAAATTAGTAATGGTTCTTTTAAAAAGTTTGAAAGTTAATAATATACCTAATTTCGCTAAATATATAACTAAAACACTTCATACATTTTACCGACTTTTCAAGCACAGTAACACCATACACCTAGCGACAGAATTGCAATTTTCATATTGTTCTAGTGACTTTTTAAACATTATTTGGCTACATTTAACAAAAGTCATCTGGCAACACTGCGCATCGCGCACAACGGCTGCAGGCTGTAGGAGACCACGCGCGGGCCGACTTAGCCAGACGGTAGGGCTAGGTTATTAATCTAGCGCTGTGCAGATTGGTACGTACATTGTGGGAAACAGTTACGCGTTTGCGTTTAAATTCGTCTAGTGCGGAAGTATTTAAGATCCTTAGCAACGGAAAGAAAGAAAGAAAAAACTTAAAGATACATAATTATTTTTTACTTTTTAGAGGTTTTGTCGGGGGTTTTTGCCCACGACGGTCGGAAGGGAACAGAAGCAGTATACTCGTATGAGTGGCAACCATATCTTATAACACACCATATTACAAGTAGGCGCGCCGGATTGAAAAACTTCACTGTTTTGTAATGCGGATACCTGACTCAGCCAGATTGTGGTGATGATAGGTTCTACATAGCCGCGTCCAAGGTTTAGCTTGTCAGTCGGACGGACGGTTAGGTTAGGTTAACATGTCTTGTTAAACCGTGAAAAGCTCCAATCGACTCGGTTTTATTCGGAGTTTTTTACTTAGTAGTTTTACAAAGCGGCGCGCCCGTTTGGAAGTGGGCACCACGTCGTTGCTAAGCCGCTTTGACGAACGCAAAATTCTCATACAATACGCCGTACTTTTTTCAGCTGACTTGTAATTCTAATGAACATGAGGTAGCCGCATTACAAAATAGCGACGTTTTTCAAAGCGGCGCGCTGTTTAGTCAAACGACTAATTCTATGATATGGCTGCGACACATTCATTTGGGGTTAGAGATTGTTTGTGTGTGTATGCCTATGACCATTTTCCTCGAAAACTACTGGGACGATTTCTTTGCAGTTTTTTTGCATTTAAAAGGTGTAATTTTAGAGCAGGTTCTTAGATATATTTTATTGCGGAGACCACGAGAGAGCGCTGTAGCAGCCAGCTTAAGGGCTTCTCAGAAGTTATTCAGTTGATTCCGATGTGGTATTTTTTCATTAAATAGGTGTCATTTCAGAGTGAGTTTCTAAAATGTTTTACAGCTGTAGACCACCAGGGAGCGCTGCAGCAGCCGGGATGGGTGGCGTTTGAGGGCTTCTCAGGAACTATTCAACCGATTCCGCTGCAGTTTTTTTGCTTTAAATAAGTGCCATTTTTAACCGAATGTATTTCCTGACTCTTAGAATTTGGGGATCTTCAAAGTGAGAATCTAATATTGTTGTTTGCCCTGTGGTAATCATCCCTTAGTTTGATTGCGATTACTATTTGGTTTTTGTTCAAAAGTATTAGTCCACAGTTACAAAGCGTAGATAAATAAAAACTTCTGTAAATGCATTACCGTACTCAGTCAGTATTCGTGTGAACTCGGCTAGAGTAGGTATGCGTAGGTATACAAAATTGGTCAAAACTGGGCAAACAGCTCGGCGATTTGTACGAATAGGCAAATTTTTTGCTAACTGCGGTCATGTGTTTGAAGTTGTCCAGTAAGATGAGTAGAAGCCGCAGTAAACATCAACACTAAGTTTGATACAACCTGCAGAAACACATTCAACTAAAGGCATAGCTGGCTAGATAAAACATGACACCTTTTTAATCACCAACCAGTTCCACCGGAAGAAATGGGAACAATAAAACAAATGAAACTCGTCCCACATTTGATTCCCAGGAGTACAATAAGGACAACAGGAGACTCGTGAAGCTGTATCACAAAAGTAACACGACACCGACACCGCCACGTCGGGGAGCGGAACCGTCACCTCGTTCGCGACACACGGGCTCCGGTCACGCGCTATCACTGTGCTTCACATAGCAAAAAGGTGTGCAATTTAATGTCTTGGACCCAAGACAATCCATTAGTTTGTCTCAACAGCAAGTTTATATTAAAATATCAAAATAACGTGGTCACCCTAATGGTGGTTGGTTTTTATCAACTTACTTATAAAACTGATCAACTTTTGTTCTACAACTTGTCTAAAACTGCAAAAAATAATCATCATATACGAAGTTGCCTTATTATTGTATATGAGAAGTCTTTTTACGAATTCAGAGTGTATTAGAGTAGTAGTTTATGAAACTGTTGCATAATAATACCAAATTATTTGCAGTTTCATTCACTACTCTATCTAATCTCATACACTGGGATTGAATCAACTAAAATACAAAGATCAAAGTTAAGAGTAAGAAAAAAATCCCACGAAATTCAGTAAGTACCTACAACAAAACGTGTCATAGTGCTGAATCCCAGCGCATCACCGCGCTTGCACTGAAGCGGACGGTGTCACACACAGGTAAAAACAATGCTTTCACTGATCTCAGACATTTTTAAACAAGAATGAAAATTATCCATGAAATTCAGTATCTACAACAAAATTCAATGAAAAACCAACACATCACCGCGCATGCGTTAAAGCGGGCGCTGTCACAGACAAGAAAAAATTGAAATGAAAACTTTTTGTATTGCTGTAAAAATGGCGCGAAACGCATGTGCGTTCCAATAAAAAAATAATTGAAATGAAACTTTGTTGGTGATATTATCTCTTTGGTTTAACTTGTATCGTAATGGAAAAAAAATACATTATAACATTATTTCTCTAACAAAATAATGTTATAATGTATTTTTTTTTAAATATTACGGTATTGTGTTTATAGAGTATGCCTATATAAACTCGTTTTGAAGTTGATAATGCGAACTTTACGATATGAGAGTAGATAAAATGAATTTATTCATTTTAAAAGAAGCAGCACACCTGAATGTAATAAAAGGTAAAATAGTATAATGCAACTATAGTGAATAAACGAAGGATTGAAAGCGAGGGCCATAGATGAATCACGAGCAAGTGAAGGATGCTAACTACTGAATCACGACCGCAGGGAGTATTAACAACCTATTAGCAACAAGTATTAGCAACCTGAGCGACGCGAGTGATTCAAGAGTTGCATACTATACTTTATACCATGACTCCGAGAAAAATAAATATTTAAGCGAAAATAGACAGGGGACGATTGCTTTAACGGTGAAGGAAAACATCGTGAGGAAACCTGCACACGCCTGCGATGAAACTCGAAGGTTGTGTGTGAAGTTGACCAACCCGCACTGGGCCCGCGTGGTCGACTAAGGCCTGATCGCCCTAATTCAGGGTAGGCTCGAGCCCCTCGGTGGGGACGTATATGAGCTGATGTGATGAGACAGGGGACATAACTCGTAGAACAGATAGCCGTTGGGGCAGTAAAGTTCTAGAGTGCCGACTGCGCACCGGAAAACATAGCGTAGGAAGGCCTCCAACGCAGTGGACCGACGACCTGGTGAAGATCGCGGAAAGACGCTGGATGGGGGCAGCGCAGGACCGATCGTCGCGTTGTCTAGCAGTGGACGGTTTTCGGCTGATATGATGATCATGATGAAGACAAAAGGAACGTTGAATAGGGATGACGACAGCATCAGAAATAAATTATGAACTCTTGATCACTAAATTGCCCTCCTACCTAAACTTCGGAAAACCTTAATCGTTTTGTTTTCTATCAAGTCTTCGATTTTTAATTTACTAAAATCACAAAGTACATAAATGACGCTGCAAAACTATGACGTCACGCCTAAGTATTTCAAACATTTTTATAACAAAACGTCGTTTTGACATATGATAAAAAGTAAATCAGATGACTAGCATTCAATAAATAAAATAAAGTTTTTACTTACTTACTCAATTGGAAATTGGAACAATTACTAAAATTAAAAGGACCTAATTTTCTTTGTGTTCGTACAACTAATAGTATTCGAAATAGCGCCAATTTACAAATAAAATTACAGCAGGAAACACAAAACAGTTTTTATTCTAATGTTAAACTCCTTTTCGAAAATATCGAACAATCAAATCTCGAGGAGTTATTTTCACAAAGAGTTTTCATGTCAAATATTCTTTGTATAAGGAGTTCGTATGGAGAATTTTTTTCGTAAGGAGGTTGTTTAACACTGTGATGTAGGTCAAATATATTGAAGTGTTCTAAATTCAAACACCACAACAGTGATTAAAAGAGTTTTTTTCACTGTTTTCAGCTATTGTATAAAATTTTTTGTTCTAAAACTTTATCACGCTCGCAAGTCGCTTGCGGTTAGCGCACCACGCACCTTCGAATATAGACATAACAAAAAAATATCCAACACGGTGAAGCTGCAAGCAAAAGCTGGTATTTTATATTATGCCCCTGCATCAAGCCAATTCTGACCGCAAAATCCTTGGGACAGTGCCGTAAATAACGCAGGGAATATGGTGTGAAGTGGACAATACACAGTGTATCGAGTTTTATCGCCACCCACGGGCCGGTAATATCGCTTTCTGTGACTCAATCTGACCGCAGATAGCGCGCTTAGCCTTTTTGTGAGAGACTTTATTGTGACTTGAGAGATAAATTAGGTGGTGATAAAATATGCTTATGTCAAGTCCTGGACAATTTATGTACGTAGACTAGCTAGGTCCAGAGTCGGGGATCGAAACGCTAGTCAACTGTTTGAAACAACCGATTTTCCTATTCGTATTGTGATATTTCGAGGAGTCAGTTTCTTTTTTTTATTGAAAAGTTAAGTTCATTAAGCTGCAACCCACCTGATGTGAAAGATATAATACATATAATATGTTTGTTTCAAACAAACGTAAACAAGCAATTGAATCTCTAATAAAAGATTGTTATCGCTCTTTGAACCCTTTAGCTTAGTCAGTGGGAGGATTGTTATCTACCCATTATAGTATAGGAGCGATTTAAATATTGTACAAACACACACTCACACAGCTTATTTTGATAGTAGTTTTAATATCCAAAGAAAGTATCACAAATAAAGGGTATTTGTAGAAAATTGAAAGACAAAAAGGTTGTCTGTGGCCGTGTCGATGGCGAAGATCTAATGGATTGGATTGAGTTCCAGTATGTAGATGGCGCTGGCTGTCAGCGCACTCCACACTCCGCACTCCTTCCACTTCTTTCTCGTGAGGCTCACTCGTACATATTTGTTTATATTAGGGAGCTCCTTTTCGATAATTTTTTTAAAGTTTAAAACCCAATATTTACTGTGAATAAGACAAACTAAGCAAAATTGAGTAAAAACTACCCCACCCACATCACTCATCACACAGAATTTATTTTCCAAAAATTGTCTGCCTACAGTATACCCCATTATTATTCCGAACAAAAACTAAGTTGGCGAAATCCATCAAAGTGTCATCAGCAAAGTTGCCGCGACACGTGTATATACAGGGGCTGATTTATTTCCGAGAAAAAGAAGGAACTTTAATAGGTGTCGGAGAAGTTGGCTCGCTGCAGGAAACGCGACGTTTGCCCACTGCATAGCAAACAGCCGTTTAGTTAAGAATAAAAGAGATTCGAGCCAGGCTTTTGAGGGCGTTTTACTACTTACTCTGCACTGTTTGGTGTTAAGTAGTACAATATTAACTACAGTTGTTAGAGACTATAAATCTTAATACAGAACATGGTCTACTAGCGAGCTGCTTTGACCTTATTTGGACACAAAGAATAACAAATAATAAGTGGGTTATCTGTTGAAAGGGATTGCACGAAAGATTAATTTTATTCAAAAGAGTATACTTTCGAGGTAATTCCACTGTCACCAAGTCAGGATCTTTGCATGGAATCCCAGAGAAATCGAGGGCAACGCTCAAATTTTATAGGCACGTACTACGTGTTTCATGTATTTTCTAAAGCTATTCTAGTTTTAGCGTCTAGTAGTCATCATCTCATGTTGGTGAGCTGATGATGGAAGGTACCACTCCTTAGCGGTTAGGAGTTGGAGAATAATTATTTAAATATTATAAGTAGATACTTAAGTTCGTACAGACCAATACTTGTATTCTTTCAGGTTATTCAGGTGAGCTGATGATGGAAGGTTTGACTCCTTAACTTTCGTACTGCTGAGATGATTATGAAAGCCATAGGACTCTTTCTCGGTTAATGATTGCATTATGATAAAAAAATAAAAGTTAAAAGAAACTAAAAACCGACTTTAAAAATAAACTCACTGAAAAGTAAGAAATGATATTTTATACTTGAATACACGAAATTAACTAACAATAATTATAAATTAATTAATAAACGCATTAATTGGCTTGCCCCGAGTGCCCGGACACCTGCACAATGGAAGACCTCTAGGGGCCACTGATAGTGGCATACGCGTGGCTACCTACTGGGCAAGTAAGATGTAAAGTAACTAAGTGACCATATTCAAACCATCGATTCGAAAAGAAGAAGAAGGCCCCCCACTGGGTCCAAAGCTAAGCACCATACGGGTGCGCTCACAAATCCGACAAAAAAAAAAGATAAAATTGTTCAAACGGTTTAGGAGTAAAATAATAAGAACTAACACATGCACAACGGAATTTCACATATAAAGATAATAGTAGGATCGTTAAGTCAATTTTAAACTACCTCTACAAAACCATATGCAAATTATAGCCAAACCCAACGCAGCACTCCCATTTACATAGGATTTATTTGATGACAAAACTTGTCTGAAATCTGACCATTTTTTTAAATAAATAATTTCCATTCAAAATAGATGATCCCTAACCTAGTCAAATAATATGCTAATTTTATGTCTATCAAACACCCACTAGCTTCTTAGCTTCTAGCTTCTTGGTACCCAAAATACGTGAACTGGTTGAGATAGATCAGTTGAGATAGATCAGTTGGTTGATGGTGACTGTACTTACAATCCGTGGATGACAGAACTTTGGGATTTTCCCTACGCTCAAAACAATATGTTTTTCTGTCAGATAACGACTGTAACACACACATTATATTAGTCATGTGAATTCCCGAACTAAAAATATGTAAACATAAAACTTTTTAGATAAGAGTGGTCGGCATAGGTACATCGCATTTATTAAGGAAAACCAGACTTCAATAACAAGAGATAAATAACTTACGTGGACATTTGATAGTTGTTTGAAAAACGGTCTTAAAAATATGCAATTTAAAAGTAAAAAGGACCCTAGGTCAGTCGGGCCAATGGAGAAAGAAAAGATAAGCGAGAGAGAGGACCTACTTGGAATCTGAAGATTGTCTGAAAATTTCATCGAAATCGGTCCAGCCGTTTTGGAGTCTATAAGGAACATTTTTTTTTCCTTCACATAACACAGAGATAGACTGGATTCAAGTGCTAATAACTACAGCCTCCCTGATATAATAAAAGGATTTGAATGTAAATCACATGTTAAACGCTCATAAGAATTAGAAATGATTTGAACGATTAAAAATTATTCAAAATGATTACAAATCAAATCATTTTTAATCCTTTTTAATGATTTTGTTTAATCAGGGCTGTGATTAAAATAACTAAAAAAGAGATTATAAGGTTTTCTTATTTGTTTACTTAGCTTAAGTAATAAAAATATGTATCGTTTATTTAAGTAAATAAACTTTAAACAAAAAAAAATGTTATGAGAAAGTGGTAGCCCTAGTTTTGATAAGCATTGCTATTTAAACGGAGACGGAGGGTCGAAATGATTCATATTGTTGCAACCATTCCGGTCAAATGGAGTCCCAAAAAAAAATATGTATCAATTGTGGCCGAAGTTACGACTTTAGCCCTTTTTGGAGGTGGTGCAGAGACTGCGGAATAAATAAATTTATCGAGGAGGAGAAGAAAAAAAAAAAAATAAGTGTTAATCTTCCGTTCACACATCATGAATTTCGTGTCTAACATTTTTTTTGGTGTTTGTCTAAACGTACTATCCTCATAGATAGCAGTGAGAAGCCAGTGCTGTCGTTAGCTGGTAAAGATATTGAGTAAGTTAGTATTCTCAAGAACCTGGAAGCTATTATCGATCCGACTCTGCAATGATCTGAGAACAACCGGACTATACGCTGTTATCGCCGATTCCGGGTACATCAATGTACAAGAGCTCTTTTCTTGTCCTTGGAGTTGCTTTCTGGAACTTTGTGCCACCTGCTGTTTCAACTGCTGCTTCCCTGGATGAATTCAAGACGATGCTACAACCACTTACTTGCTATTGAGCAAGCTAAGTCGCGAGTGCATAGTTTCTGGTGTGTGATGTGCTGGTAGGGCTGTCAAGTGTTATATGATACAATACTTTTTGTAAATCGTTTTGTTTCTGTTTTTTTAAATGCCATGAGTTTTATATTATTTTTGTCTTTATTTTAAAAAAAAAGGTTGAGCTAAAGCTTTTGTATTTTGTAATGATAAAGCCTACTCGAGGGTAAGCAGGCTAAAATCTTAAAATATTAAAAATTTTAAATACAGAACATAATTATAAAAAGCGTCTGATTATGGAATCTATGTAAATGGAGAGGCATCAAGATTTAATTAATAAAAGGAAAGATACAGAAACCATAGATAAGATCTACCATGATTTAATTAAATTAAAATAATCTTTAAAAAGTACCGTTGTTACACTTTCTTGGTTAATTAGTTGGAAATTTAAATTTGCGTTTGTATTCATGTAATTTCAAAATTTGTAATTGTAAGTGTCTTTTAAACTTTATGATTATATTTATGTAGTTCAAAATTGACAACCCTGGTTATCTGGGTAGGTGATTTGAATGACTGACTGTATAATTTGTAATATTACCAACTGTACATAAGACCAGTGTTAGCACACGGTTTTGGCTGTCAGTTGACCAATAATAAGATTTATGAACGCATTGTTCATGTGACTTTATAATTTCTTAATATTATAGTGTTTTTTAACTAACGTTAAGATAATTAAAGTTAATGAATTAATTAATTAAGTTACATAGTTGGACTCACATGAGTTTATTTATTTTAATATGGTTCCAAATTTAACGGACAAAACAGGTTATAAGTATTCACCGCTATAACCTGTCCTCAGAACATTTTTTTTTGTTTAAAGTTTATTTACTTAAATAAACGATACATATTTTTATTACTTAAGCTAAGTAAACAAATAAGAAAACCTTATAATCTCTTTTTTAGTTATTTTAATCACAGCCCTGATTAAACAAAATCATTAAAAAGGATTAAAAATGATTTGATTTGTAATCATTTTGAATAATTTTTAATCGTTCAAATCATTTCTAATTCTTATGAGCGTTTAACATGTGATTTACATTCAAATCCTTTTATTATATCAGGGAGGCTGTAGTTATTAGCACTTGAATCCAGTCTATCTCTGTGTTATGTGAAGGAAAAAAAAATGTTCCTTATAGACTCCAAAACGGCTGGACCGATTTCGATGAAATTTTCAGACAATCTTCAGATTCCAAGACGGTCCTCTCTCTCTCTTATCTTTTCTTTCTCCATTGGCCCGACTGACCTAGGGTGCACGGAGAAAAAAATATCGTCAGAATAACTATTCAAAGTTTATAGTTAAATTAGTTAAAAGACGTATCGTTAATATAGCCAACTGTTTCGTCAAACTAAGGATCTGTATCGCTGAATTGGCTATACAGATCCTCAATTCTAGAAAACAGTTGACTACATCAACGATACGTCATTTAACTAATTTAACTATAACTTTGAATAGTTATTCTGACTATATTTTTTTCTCCGTGTGCTTTTTATATTAATAATATGTATGTTGCAGTCGTTATCTAACAGGACAAAGTATTATTTTGAGAGTAGGCAAATTCCGACGGAAGTACGGTACTGCTATTGGTATCTGGCAATTGCATGACACCACCTCGTGGTCAAATAATATAAGTAAAATAGTCTTTTTCTTTCTAATTTAGAGGTAAGGGTTAATTTTAAGGGTCTTAGGAAATGAAAATGTAAAAAAAAATACATAAAAGTTATGCAAATTTAAAATATGCGACATTAATACCGTAGATAAGTTTATATAGTTCAGGATCGTGTATAAAGATATGCATAGAGCTACTGTTTCGTAATTAATGTTTTACTTAAGAAGAAATAGGTCATAGATATAATTATAGAGTAATTTAGGTTTCTTCTTTGTTTGCTAGTGAAAACTGCCAATGTTTTTATGTTATTATTTATTATCTCGAGTTGTAAAAAGATTTCTTTGTTTCTGAAACTTTATATGTGTAATTAGACATTATCTTCATTAAGTTTTTATAGAGTGTATAGACTTCATTTGTGACATTTGATGTGTATTTTCGTTCATTCTCTAAAAAGCTACAAAATTTGCGAACTAGTCACAGATTTGTAAGCTCTCAGATACCATAAAATTCACTATTTATCAACCATTATGATTCAGCATAGAACGATAGCCATCCAACACATTAAATGGTCATTCTTTAGCGCCTACATGTTTTAGAATATCAAAATCCACTGAATATATGTTATGAACCTGATGTGATGTCTTGTTTACGAAAATGCCATTACTCAGCCATAATAAATCATTTCGGATAACATCTGTGTTTCATTTAACGCTCCCTGTACAATTATAAACAGTGCGCATGGTTAAATTTTTTATAAGAATTTTCTAGTTGTTTTCTTCTAATCTTTTGATGCGCACTCACAGAAAATCTCGTCGAGTTTAGTTAAGTCCTTACTTTTGGATCCGAATAAATTCTGAGTTACTTAGTACTCGATGCGCTAACCAAATAACACTTTATGCAGATTCCCGCGCACCGACCAAAACAAAGAGAACGCCTTCAATCCCGCACAAGTTGCAGTCAGCGAGCAATCCAATCTTTTTAGCTGCAGGTTTAGAAGAAAGAAAAAGCAGGACAAAACTCATAATTTTATCTCCTAACTATTATCACATAGGATAAGCGAGATCCCATCAAAAAGATAAATGTGAAAGGAAGCCACGGTTAACGACTTAGCCCGTATGAGAAGTGCGATATAAATGGGTTTTGTAGTGTTTTCTACGGGAATTTAAATTGATATATTTATTTTAGGCTTCTCCAAGTAATAGAGAATAAGTAATGGTTTTCAGATGCAATTTTATTATTTATATGTACTAAATGGTGTTCGTCTTATTTTCGAACCCTAATATTAATATCTTTATTTAGTTTAAAACAAAGTATATAATATGTTAAACATGTCTTTAAATATTTTAAGGATCAAGTATTTAGCTTTTAATTAGTCTTAAGTGTAAATGTTAATTATATAAAATGGAATGTGGTCGTGTCATGGACATGGCCGTATATTTTTAACGTGAATACTCTTTTGCGCTCCGAGTACCGCTTCACTCGTTTGTATGCTAGTTTATGAGTATTTTTAGATTCCTCTTATTAGATTCTCTTAGATACTCTTATTAGATTCCTTTTTCCTCCGATTCCATTTAGACGCACTTTCCAACCGTATACGACTCAAACTTCGCGACTTAGCTTCTTGACGAGTACTTAGAGGCCTACAATATTTATTTTTTTCATATATTTTTATTTAACGCCGTATTTCTTTACTGGTTGCTGTTTAGTTAAAAAAGTTTTTATTTTCGATAGAAATCAACTAAATTTAACGATTGATACTCAAACATAACTCGTAGCGCTTATAAGTCCTAAGTTTTCGTCATTTAAAATCACGCAACGCAACGTAATTTTCCTAAAACACCCCTCCGTCGCACAAGTTGCGTTACCATTCTCGCTAGGCGTGCCACATCATTAATTCTTTAGCAATCTAATGTACAATCAAATTTAGCACGTTGTTAATAACTACGGAGCTGCACCAAAAACTATACAAACGTCAGGTGCAGCTGCCTTCTGTCCGTCCTCCTTTTTATTTGGTGTACCGCCACAGGATGAGTCTCCATTGCCGCTTTCATTCTAAACAGTGGGAGCGGGCGCGCGTCCAAATGCTTCAGAACGTACCGACTGTCTGTTGTTTCTTTAAAACCTTTTTCTTTTGCCAGAGGGAGGGTTATTTACGCTTGCTTTTAATAGAGTATAAGGGAATAAAGGGAATCTGGACGGCCAATGTACCAATGAGTTTTTCATAACTTGCGTACATACTTACCGATTGCTTTAACGGTGAAAGAAAACATCGTGAGGAAAACTGCACACGCCTGCGGAGAAACTCGCAGGTTGTGTGTGAAGTCGACCAACCCGCACTAGGCCCGCGTGGTCGACGAAAGCCCGATAGCCCTAATTCAGGGTAGGCTCGAGCCTCTCGGTGGGGACGTTTATGAGCTGATAAAAGTTACATGGATAGTGCTTCTTACAGTTTTATAATAACATTAAGTAGATGTTTAGATTTAGTTTATTAAGATTATAAAATATTTGTTCATAATAGGAGCATATTACACACTTTCTGATGGTGCTTACATATGCATAATGTCATTTGGGAAAAATATTAAAAATAAACATAAGTTCATCATTACATCATTACAGCTCATATACGTCCCCACCGAGGGGCTCGAGCCTACCCTGAATCAGGGCGATTAGGCCTTAGTCGACCACGCGGGCCCATTGCGGGTTGGTCGACTTCACACACAACCTTCGAGTTTCTTCGCAGGCGTGTGCAGGTTTCCTCACGATGTTTTCCTTCACCGTTAAAGCAATCGGTAAGTATGTACTTAAGTTTTTTTGAAAAACTCATTGGTACATTGGCCATCCAGATTTGAACCCGGTACCTCTGGTTAGATGGACCGAGTCATTACCGGTTGAGCCACCGACGCTTAAACATAAGTTAATAAGGTCAAAATAAAATCTTTGATATAAAACAAATAAGGACATTAGGACATGAAAACAATACGACACGATAAACTAGAACGTTCAAAATTGA
Source organism: Coleophora flavipennella (assembly GCA_947284805.1). Lineage (NCBI taxonomy): Eukaryota > Metazoa > Arthropoda > Insecta > Lepidoptera > Coleophoridae > Coleophora > Coleophora flavipennella. The sequence goes on from OX369257.1 coordinate 730,262, forward strand.
CATTAAAAATATGTCATTAATGCCTTTGACAAGAGTAGGCCAGTTCACACGTACAGCACCCGGTCACGAATATAACGCGAGAGTCACAGTAGTAGTCAAGCACCCAAGGCGCCCGTTAAAATATTTTTGTTTTCCATTCAAATCATTTTTGTTGCCAATGCTTAAGCGCCCGTGCCCTTTAAAATAGTTTTTTTTACATTATTTTTTTTTTAAATCATCATCATTATATCAGCCGGAAATCGTCCACTGCTGGACAAAGGCCTCCCCCAAGGATTTCCACGACGACCGGTCCTGCGCTGCCCGCATCCATCGGCTTCCCGCGATCTTCACCATGTCGTCGGCCCAGTTTTTCAAAATAAACGCCCGTTAATATCTTTTTGTTTGCAATTTTAATATTTTTGTTGCCAATCTTTTTGCGGTACAAATGTTTTGACTGCGTCTTAGGAGATAATTAGTTGTCAGTTACTCAGTCAGTCAATGAGTCAAGAATGAGGGCTTGGCCGTAAATCTTTTATATAAATAGGTCGAAGAAAAAGTTTCTTCGTATTTTGTAGTAAAATCCCACCAAAGTATAATGTAAAATAGGTTGCCAAGACTCACAAGTTCATAATGCTTTCATTGTTAAAAATTTATGAGATCTAGTAGAGCCAATTCCCTAGGCACAACTTGGACACTTCATACAACGAGCCAGAATTGACATTTCATAAAAGGAATGACGAGAAACAAAATGGTGGCGAAATCCTATACGTTCGACAACCAAACTGTAACCAATCTGTAACAATCTGGGTGACGAGGGGATGAGGTCGCAATCTAGAGAGCGGCAGGGAGTGTCCATACTGTATGTTAGTAATAATATGTATACTTTGCCCTAGGTTTGTTTGTTTGTAAACTCTTAATTGCTTTAAAACAAATACATTAAACATTTATTTATTTATTTAGGTTTAACGGGACCTGTCCCAAGTTCCTCCGCTTTCATACCTCTTTTTTCTCCTGTCCGCCAGTACGCTGAAACAGGCCTCGTCGTGTGCTTTGCGTCTCTGCGACACAAGTTCACGCACTTGTTTCTTTCTCCCAGTCTCTAGATCGATTTTGAACGCATCCAATTCGAATATTCTCGTTGCACAGCCCTGCCAGATCTGATTGTATTCAGTGGTATTTGCTTGCTGACATAATGTTACATTTATTAAGCTATTGCATAGCTTTTACCGCGGGCTTTGAGCGCGGCGACCGAATCAAGAAATTCCATAACGAAAATATTCTAACACCCCACGAGTGCCATCTATTAGCGATTTCCGGTACTAAAAGGACTTTGCCAACTTTACAGGTGTAACTTTCGTAGTGTTAATTTATTACATAAACATCCCGCGCCCCAAGGACTATATGGTACTGGTAAATACTGCATAAATAAAAAATAAATAAATAATTATAATTGCATAATTTGATAAAAAAAATGCTATGCTTTACCGCGGCAGTCCCCGAGTGTCACAGGTTTTTTTAGTTTTAATTTGTGCGTGATAGGTCGCATCACTTCTTTTTTCTTCATTGAATCATATTCAAAAGCTGTACTGTAATTTTACACATACGCTACACTTATATAAATAAAATACAGTCCACGTGTGGACTTATTTAGTTGCACAAATTTTATAGTATGCAAATAATTTTAATAAATGTACTGATTAATACCACCAATATTACATCACCAATAGTGCAGCGCGGAAGTTGTTTTGTAGGCATTGACACGATAGTAGTTTCTCACGCTTAGGAATCTTAAGTGCGATAAATTGAGTCGTTCCCGTATAAGCTGATACAAACACCAAAACAGTAGCTTGCAGTAAATACTACTTGAATCGTCTGTAACAGACGTGTAAGGCCTATGATTTAATCGGACCCGTTAGCAGATTCACCCATTGCGTATTTTTTGGAAAAAATCCGTTCAGAGGTTTTGGGGTCTGTACAAAGCAGAGGGTCAGACATTAAGAGGAAACGCGGGCGCCATTTCTCCATACGTACAAACGCAGTCCCCGTAGTAAAAGACATGAGTTATTTTCTTTTCATGAAACCTATATCTACCTTGGCCAATGGCCATATGTTTTGTTTTTTCCATATTTTACTTAGCAAAGGAAGAAGGAGTATTCAAAAACTAAGAAAACTGTAAATTGTAACGTCATTATCTGACACTCACCAACTACCAACTATTGTATGGTTTTATTAAGAGCCCGCTGGAGTTCATAAATTCCATACAAACGTAGTATTTGATTCATTTATAAGCCAAGGAACAGACAGATTTTGAAATAATTTTATATCGATAATCGGATGACGTTTACATGTGTAGGTACCGCATTAATTTTTTGAAAAACGAAACAGGAATCCATTCAATACCAATAAACTTGTTTCCCGTCTTTTACCTTAAAAACGAGTTTATTGATTAATAATGGATTCCTGTTTCGTTTTTCAAAAAAAGTAATACGGTACGGGCACAGATGTACGTCACCCGATTATCGATATAAAATTATTTCAAAATCGGTTTTTTTGTTAACAAATGAATCAAATACTAAGTTTGTATAGGATTTATGAACTCCAGCGGGCTCATAAGTGATTTTTAAGTAATTAATTTATTTGTATGCTTGAGGTTTTTTAAAATTTTATATATACATTTGCAATTTTTAATCTAGATAACAACAAAGACATTAACAAAACCATTGTGTTCTTTTATTAAGTAATATAAAAAAAATATAGCAGAAGGACAAATAAACACACTTTTGCATTCATATAGTATTAGGTAAAATACCAACCAAATGAATGTTGTAAGAATTGCCAAGGCAGCTAAATAACATTTTGCAAGTTTCTTACCTAGCCATGTCTTCATGTCCTGTCTATGTAGGTAAGTTTCTTACCTAGCATGTCTTCATGTCCTGTGTACATAAGTTTCTTACCTAGCCATGTCTTCATGTCCTGTATATGTATGTAAGTTTCTTATATAACATGTCTTCATTCAAGATTCAAGATATTTATTCAAAATAGGTGCCAATTACACTCTTTCTGAAAGTCATAAAATAGTGATTACATAACTTTATTTGCAAAAAATCAAAAAATAAACAATCATTAGTTAATAACGTCAAAATCCAATCCGTGATATAAAAAAAACAAACAATGTCATTAGAACATGAAAACAATATGACACGAGAAGTTAAACATTAAAATTATTGAATGTCATGAACGCCTTTGACATGTGTAGGCCAGTTCACACGGACAGCACCCGGTCACGAGTATAACGCGAGAGTTAGCCATCACTCATCTCAACCATATTAGAGGGAAAGGAACGACCCGGCTTCCGATGCGCCACCATCCGCATGTCCTGTGTATATAAATTTCTTATCTAGCCATGTTTTCATGTCCTGTCTATGTAGGTAAGTTTCTTACCTAGCACGTCTTCATGTCCTGTGTATATAAGTTTTTTATCTAGCCATGTTTTCATGTCCTGTCTATGTAGGTAAGTTTCTTACCTAGCATGTCTTTATGTCCTGTGTATATAAGTTTCTTTTCTAGCATGTTCTTCATGTTCTGTTTATGTAAGTTTCTTACGTAGCATGTCTTCATGTCCTGTGTATATAAATTTCTTACAAAGCCATGTCTTTTTGTCCTGTCTATGTAGGTAAGTTTCTTACCTAGCATGTCTTCATATCCTGTGTATATAAGTTTTTTTCCTAGCATGTCTTCATGTCCTGTTTATATAAGTTTCTTACCTAGCATGTCTTCATATCCTGTGTATATAAGTTTTTTCCTAGCATGTCTTCATGTCATGTTTATGTAAGTTTCTTACCTAGCATATCTTCATGTCCTGTGTATATAAGTTTCTTACCTAGCCATGGTTTTCATGTCCTGCGTATGTAAGTTTTTTAAAAAAACATGTTTTGTAAGCACAACTTAAAAATATCCTTTGACAATAATCTGTGTTCCAACAAATTGTACTGCGAATGCCAGCACCCTGAACTACTCGTACAAGGGTCTTTCCCTAACGACTCACACAAATGTACGTGACAAGGAGCTAGCACCCAACAAATTGGCCGATCATTCCTTCCTTACACAACGAAGGTACCGTGACAGTCACAATCGAAGAAAAAAACAATAAGGTGCGAAAGGGAATCAGCGCTGAGTAATTGCAGCTACCACCGAGTGTGGAGTCGCGATATTGTCTCCAAGACAAATAGTCCGGACACGCGGTGCGGCACACTCAGCGTGTCTCGGTGTACTCGCGGTGAGGTCAGTGTGTTAAATGCTCAGATGAAGAATCTTGATCAGAGATTAGATCCAATCCAATCATTGCACCATCAGTGCTGAGAAAAATGATTGTTACTTAGCGTTAATTTATTTTTATACATAATTGGTAAACCCTTGACAACATCTCACCTGATGGAAAGTAAGAAAGAAATGGTAAGGATCAGTCTTAAAAAAATACAAAAGCTTTATTTGGATTTTTCTTTGAATAATCAACTATCTAGTACAGTTTTGTCCTAGTTATTCACAAACTTTCACTAAAATTGCTAGAGTATTTTTAGGGTTCCGCACCATGTAACGGGACCATAATACTAAGCCAAAGCTCTGCTGTCATTCTATCTATCCGACTTTTAAAAGGCTGTATCTTTTAAACCGCGGCAGGTACGGTAGATAGGCTGAAATTTTCAGTATTTTTATGGGAATTTGCTAGCAAGTAATGAAAATTAAAAGATTGTAAAATTAAGGGTACATACAAAAAACGTCTATTGTAACAACGTTATACATACAAGCGTTCCAGTAAAAAAACGAATATAAAAAGCCTGCCAAGTATTAGTCGTAATCGCACTAAGGCGTCCGCATTGAATAATAAAATAGAATACGATGGGTGTGTGAAAACCATTTGCGAAATATCCTAACAAAACATAAACGTGAAAGAGAGCCAAGTTCGATACAAAAATTTTACAGAGATATAGGTAGGTACCAAGTACTATAGTGGTTTCTTAAATCATAGCTACGGCACTTCAAATTGAAATATTTATCTTACACTTCTGCAAATATTAGAGAATGTACAAAATAAAGTAAAAAATAACAGAAACAAAAATTATAATCCATTAGAAAACAAAATTAAACAACTGTTCAATTCAGACCTACTTAAAAGGCGCGTCAAAATATATAAAACAAATAAAAAGTCTTGGTTATCTATCGGATTAAAAAATAGACATAAAGTACTGCTGAAGGCATTTTTAAACAAAACTAATGAAAAAATAGTAAAAACTTTCTACATAAAATACCGGAATATTCTTTAAAAAAGTGTAAACAATCAAAAAAATCGTTAACAATACATTTAAATACAAAGATAAAATAGAATGAATAGTCATATTAAACTATTTTTTTTAAATTGAACAATAGTATATCCATTATTAGTTACAAACAAGTTCAACGATTCCTACCTAGAAATCTGTCAACAATCACCGACGGGCGATATCTACCGGGCGCGAGCTACCGGGCGGCCTCCACTAAGTCCCGTGATCAACCCATCATTATACTTACAGCCGGTATCTGAACAGGAGGTCGGAAAAATAATAAGAGACATGCCTAACAAGTACAACTATGGAATCGATGAAATCCCTTCTATATTAATTAAAACCTATAATCAAGAGTTAACAAAGCCATTTACCTCACTTTTAAATTAATGTTTTGATGGTTATGCTTCCATGATAAATTTAAAATAGCAAAAATTAGGCCTGTGTTTAAGAAAGGCAGGAAAACAGACGATGCCAATAGTTACAGACCGATTGCACCGAGTCTATAAATTCCTTGAGAAATTTCAGCTGTAAGTACTAACCAGTTTGACTTCCTGAAAAATAGAACGACAGCAAATTATTTATTTATTTATTGAAGTGAAAACTTCTTTAGCGGCGCTGAGCACTTTTTGTTGGATGGGTAAAAACTTCCAAACTCGCGTCAGGGTCACGTGATGCTGATCGAAAAAGCGTAAGATCGAGGGGAAGGGAGAGGAACAAGTATCTCCCACTCTTTCTACCGTGCCTGAGTGTGCTGCTCCGCTTAGGCAGCACAGGGCGCTTTTCTCAATTTTCCATCTGCCGGTTAGTAGCAAAACTACTCGCCTAGCGACCTAACATCGACATATTGATGTCACTACGTAGTTCAGCTATTTCACACTAGATGTCAATAAGTGTAGAAAGTAATGGGACGTACTCAGAACTATGAGCTTTAAAAAGTTTGTGTAATAAATGAATAAAATGAGGGTTAACATTTTTACTGTTTTGTATGTGTACTGACGTACTTAAAATTTCTAGCACAAAATAATAGACAAATTATTATTACGAACATAATTTTATTTACAAAATTCAATTACCTGCGAAAATAACAGTTTTAGTTAGTTGTTGTCGGTTCGTTGCCCTATCGTTTTGAATGGTTGCGAAATGCTTAAAACGAATATCTATATATTTTTCTGATAAAGATTTAATCAGCAGTATAATATGATTTACAGTCGGTGATTGGTCAAAGCTGTAATTTAAAAAATAAAATGAAATACATACTTATCCTCCTAAAATAATTGAAACTCGGTTATACAAACAATACCGAAACCAACCGACAAATCCAGTTTTAAACTAGGTAAAGTGCCCATCTTTAATTTTTTATGGCCTTTTTTTGTCACTATGAAGTCTGCATCATTAAAATGGCAAGAACAAATCTTTGTATATTTTGTCGGAGTCCAATCCGGTCTATTCACTTTTGTGATCCATTGTTGTTTTAAATTATCATCGGATGGAAATCTAAAACAAACAAAAAGAAATAAAATTAACTAGGTGGTAAATTATCTTAATATGAATAAAATGATTATTTAACATTCGAAGTTCTTTCAATTCATGAACAGTCACGGAGAATAGTACGAGTATGTATACAACTCAGATCTTTGTTACTTGAAAATATTTGCTATGAAAATGTTATTTCATTACTGACCATAGCCGTGTGTTATTCGGTAAAATTATTTGAATCTAATTACGGCCCTGGATATTTGGTACGTTGAAAATAGTTGTTCTTGTTGACGATAGATGGCGGCCTGTTTACAATATAATTATAAAAATCACTAAAGTACTGTTTTGGCGACTAAAAAGTATTCAGGTTTAATTGTATACTTTAATTTTCAGTATCCACGTATGATTATAACTATATACCAATGCGGAACTTTACGTACTCGTATTTTTTATTCACAAAAGTTACGCCACCTAGTGTCGAGAAGTATAATTTATACTTGAAAGCCGAGAATTTTCTAGAACTATTTTAATAATTACGTATAAAATTACTTACAAATGAATTGAGTGGAGATTTCAATATCAATTTTGCAGAGGATAAAAATCAATCATTAATTGAATTTTTAAATAATGAATTTGGTTTAACTATGTCAAATGATCGCAATTTTAGCACAACGAAATACAAAACAACAATTGATGCGGTCTTTATTAGACACTTAAATAGATTCGAATCAAAACTGTTTGTTTCTTACTTCAGCTATCATAAACTGATTGTATCAGTTTTAGAAATTTGCGATGATGATTCTGGTAATAACGATGGTGAAAAAGTCGTCGAAATTATGGATGAAAGTTGATATTTCTAAGAGATAAAAATTAATGTAATATATAAATAAATAACGATATAATATTATGAATATTATAATACATGTAAATTGTCATATTTGTGTACGATAGCGCAATAAATAAACATTGTATTCTACCTCATAAATGATAGTATTTTTGTACTTATAATTAAACACAACGTTAATACTAAAGTTTTCACTTCTGCCGGCACTCCCGGAGTGCTACCGGTGTGTTTTTTATTATTTATTTATTTTAGGAAGACTAACAGCTAAATATTTATAGTATATAAAACTTGTCATTAATTACAGTGCTATAGGTAGGAGCGAAAATGCAGTTAGAAAAAGTTTGGCATAGTATTCTCCTAGACAAGCTGTATGGGATAGGCATCCGTGGAAAAGCTTATTGACGGGTAAAATCGTATCTGTCTGGCAGGAAACAATTAGTAGAAGTAGACCATCACGAGGGAACACTGGTAAGATAGGAAAGGCACACTCCAAGGTGCGTGACGTAACGAATTCTATACCGCATGGCAGTTTACTCGGGTGCGTACTGTTTCTGATTTACATTAACGATTTGCCGCAATAACGAACCCAACATGCATTATGTTTGCGGATGATTTGTTTTTACTTTTTAAAGCAGAAATGACAGCGAGAGTTTTAGACAAATAGAACACACTTTTCCGAACGTTAAACATAACAGATCATAACTTGGAAATAATTTTAAGCAAAACAAATCTAATACAATTTCGGTCTTATCAACGGAAACCTATAGACCTAAACCACTTGGCTGTTTTTTTAATGTTTCCTTTGACAACATCCAATAACCTACCTTGATGCCTTTCAAGTTTCCAAGTCACATGGCAGTGGTATAGAAGCCTTGGTGCGCGAGTACGACTCATTTGACCGTTTTTTGAATTTTTCCTCTGTATGCGTCCTATAGCTTACCTTGATGTCAAATTTCAAGTTTCTAAGTCATCTGGAAATGGTTAGTCAGTCAGTCAGTCATAAAAATTGAGATTTTCGGACGTCGGTTGCTTAGAAATGGTAAAACATATATTTATGAAAATTGGCATTCTAGGTGATGGAGGGGGTTTTACTAGACACACAAAATTGCAAGTGTGTGGTTCAAACAGATTTTGAATTACAGGTAGGTCGAAAGTGGCCCGAAATGGTTCGTGTAATATAACCCACGGCCGGTGTCGCGCTTTTCTTTTCGAACTTGACTGATTCACTGCCGTGTGTCTGGATTAAGCTTGAAAGTGCTTATTATTGTTAGAGTCAAGTGTCTCTTCTTCCCCTTACCAGCTAAACTAAAACTAAGCTAAACTATTTCAGGATATCTGGTAAACTATTGGAAATAATAAAACATTATAAGATTACCTACAAGCAAATCTATCACGACCAAGTAGGGTTTCTAATTCAGGAGTAAGTATCGTCCAAATTAAGACGTGCAGTTGGATTTTTAATAAGTTCATAGATTTTTCATACAAAATATTCAATACCAACTGCAAAAATAACTTTGTTTTAAAATACACATTTATTTATGAAAAAAACCATGGACCCTACTTTGTGTGTTTTCGGACACTCACTGGGCCGCTTTTTAGATTCTACTAGTGTAAGACAAGGACTTTTTAATAGTGTACGACAATAGATCCTCACTCAATATCAATAAATCTCAAGGTTTTTTTTTTCCATTACGACGCTCGCTGACGCTCACTCATCAGTCAGTCGAAAGTAAAAATGGGTGCTCTCCATTCGGACATGGCAATTTCTGCGTGGATTGCCTGCGTTACCCATATTTTGCTGGTGCTGGTAACTTGGTGCACGATACAGAATTAGATGATGAGACAAATGAACAAAAGGTATAAAGGTCTTAATACTCTTTTCAATTGATTTTTTTTACTTATAATTGGTAAGCACTTGGCATGGCATTATCTCACCTGATGGTAAGTGATGATGATTTCGAAGATGGAAGCGGGCTTTCCAAGATTCCCTAACGCAATGGAGAACTGGCTATCTTATCTTCAAGCCGGAACACATCAATGTTATTAACACTGATGTTTGGCGGCAAGACTTACGAGTAGATAAGATGATGGTAGCTAGCCAGGCGGGCTTAGAAAATGCCCTACCACTAACGAAACCAAGTCTTACAAGTTGACCTCGCAGTGAATCTAACCCGCGACCTCCTGGTGTGAAGGGAATGGACTAACCATTACGCCAGGCGGTTAAAAACTGTTAGATGTACCATAGAACAACACATTTAAGTTACCTTTACAAAAAATGTGATTTCGATCGAAAAGTGATTTTGCGTAGCATCAGGATATATAAAAAAGACGTGTGGCACTCGGGGACTGCCACGGTAAAGCTATTGCATAGCTTTTTTATCAACTTATGCAATTATATTTATTTATTTATTTTTTATTTATGCAGTATTTACCATGTTTATGTAATAAATTAACACTAAGAAAGTTCATCATCATCATCATCCGCCATCATCCATCGCCATCATTAATCGCCATCATCAATCACCATCGCCATCATCAATCGCCATCGCCATCGCCATCGCCATCATCATCATCATCATCATCATCATCATCATCATCATGATGGATAGATAGATGGCACTGTAAGTTTTTTAGAACTCAATATTTTTTTTTTTGGCGTGTCAGGTTTTATTTTCGTTACGAAATTTCTTGATTTGGTCCCCTCAAAGCCCGCGATAAAAGCTATACAATAGCTTAATAATATAATAAAATAAAAGTACGTTTCTACCTATATGTATTAGATGAAAATAATATGTTTAGCCTGAAGGTAGGAAATATCAGGGGTTTAAGTATGAAATTGCCGATTCAGTTTTTGAAGTTCAATGCCAATTTTTATTGAAAAAATATAAAGTTATTGTTTTTTTATTATTGACCTTATGGTGACTGTAGAACTTAATTATGTTCTTTTATTAGTAACTAGTGGCATGTCTTTCATGTTCCAGTCCCCTGAGATATGTACCATTGAATGGAATAAAGGCGTTTACTTAGTGGTCATATGGGTAAACTATTTTGACTAGTTAGTTTGCTTGAATTTTCCTCAAAGTGACGAAATATTTCAAATATGACATTAGTAACGAAGAAACTGCTGCTATAAATCAAGAGCTTTAAAATTAAAAATGTGTATTTTTTGCTTACAAAAATGGCAATTTATTGAGTTAAGAAAACCCGTCTTCATGGGTTAAAAGCCACCGAACTCTCAAATATCTAAATAATAGGCACACATTTACCAACTATTAATTTTAATAGTCTAATGCTATTTTGAGAAATAAAATTGTTTTAATAACTATTTTTCTTAATATTAATTTTGTTCTTGAAACTTTTTTATCTAATCAGCAATTTCATACTTTAACACCTAATATGTACCTAATAGGATATACTAGAAACAAAATATTCTTGGATGGACAAGACACTCATAACTAGAGTTGCATAAACTGCTAGTGACCCTAGGTTTTATAGCCGTTTTGCAGTAGATAACAAAAGACATTCTAATAGGCATATCGAAAAACCTCAACGACAAGTGGGAAATCAATAATTTTCTATAGTTGGAAGAATGTAGAAAAAGATGATAGAAAATTTTAAATAGCGTCCTAGCCCGCAACCTCAACTCGAGTCCCCGCATTCTGGCAAACATGCGCTCACAAAAAAGTTTCCTTATATCGCACGAGTCGCGAACTCGCCGATGGGCGCAGGTGCCGGCTATGGCCAGCCTCGAGACTCGTAACGTCGTCTCAGTTTTTCAGCCGTGCACTTCCATGAATACTTCAGTGTTTAAAAATAGCTTGCATTGGGAGGCCAAACTTCCGAACAATTTTTCGAAAAAAAAAGAAAAAGACGATGCGACACTAAACTAGATGAACAACTCATAAGTGGTTTAAACAGTTACTATTATTATAATGTAGTATGTTATACCTATGAGCAATTAAAACGCTAAACACGTTAAAAAACCGACTTCCATCGCAACAACTTAGTAAATTTTTGTATTATTATTTTTGCTTTTTGTTAATTTTCTAATAAAGTGCTACACCGATTTTGATAAAATTTATATGGAACCACACGGAAAGCACTAGCTTTTGAATAAAAAAAGAATAATAAAAATCGGTTCACACACACATAAAAAAAAACATACAGACGAATAGAGAACCTCCTTCTTTTTGGAAGTCGCTTGAAAAAAGAAAAAGACGATGCGACACTTAACTAGATGAACAACTCATAAGTGGTTTAAACAGTTACTATCGTCTCAAATGTTGCATGTCGCGTGACGGTCGCTTTCGTCCGACGGTATGATCGTTTCGTCCTCTGTAAAGTTTCACTTTTACCGTGGTTTCATAAAACCACACACTTACTTTTTTATTATTATTTAATACGTTATACCTACGAGGATAAAATATCGAAAACAAAGAGGTTCAGTTTTTAAGGCAAATTTGAGAGCATTTTGTTTAAGCTATTTTGCCAATGCCATAGTTTGTCACAATCAGTGGACAGCCCTGCCGTAACGCCGCGGACAAAGACCCTGACGTCAGGACACAGAGTAATCCAGCTGCGTATCAAACTGACAGCGCGGCGGATCGGGATCCAATGACCCAGCGATCACCACAGAGTACTTCTTACGTGGAGATACAGAAGGTCCAGTTTCATGATGCAAAGGAATAAATATTTAACTTTAAAACAGTGTATGACATGGCTAGGACGACCAGTGTGTCAGAAACAAAACAAGTGGAATAAACTATGTAATTTATCCTAGCCAGTGCTCTCAGATCCTATTTTTAACCCCCGACGCTAACAGAGGGGTGTTATAAGTTTATCGTATCCATCTTGTGTATCTTTCTGTAGCATCGCAGCTCTCAAACGGATGAACCAATTTTGATTTAGTTCTTTATTATTTGGAAGGCGACTCGATCTATGATTCAACTAAATCTGTTCAGCCGTTCGAATATTATCAGCTCTTTGCTAGTTGATAAAGGGATGCGAGCAACTTCCACAAGTCTGATCAATTTGAAACTTGGTATGGTTACTTCAATGATATTGGAAATACATGGTAACCGTGGCGTGATGCTGCAGTCATCTAGAATGTGTAGGTCTCCTAACATCTCACCAACTTACAGCAGAGGTATAGTGTTTGGGCTCATCGGAATGGTCTCAATAAATAGGTTATAGATAAACAGTTATTAAAATAAATAATATAACTACTTATTATGTGGGGGTTTTTGAATTTTTAAATAATAGTTATAAAAACATACCATAGGCACAGCCTAAAGAATCCATACAGTCGTCTAACGGAAACGTCTAGACAGGGCAATCGAGCAGGGGCCGAGAGGCGAGACGGGGTAAGTCGAGCCCTAAGTTCCATAATACCCGTTGTTCAGAAGATGGGGACGTTCAATGAAATCAATACATTCAGGCGGTGGCGGCGCCGGAGGAAGACGTGTCTTATAGTGATGTCGGCCTGCGCGCAAACATCAAAGGGGTTGTGCCACTGATGATCCTTACACTGTGGCGTACCCACAGGTTTGCTTCTATGCAAATTTTCTTTAAGATTCACACAAATTACGCAATGTTCGATGTTTCGCTCGGTAATGTATCCGTGAATTCTGGAAGGGGATAAAAATCTCACGCAGAGGAATATTTTCCAGAATTTTGGTAAAATCCAAATCACCAAGTTACTTTGAAAATATTCACTTGAGTTCTCAAGTTTTCCAATGGCACATCAACACAATTCCTCCACCCCTTCTGTGACAATGTAACGTCCTAAGCATTCGGAACATTCGTCGTCTGCACCGCCACGCCGCACCAGCTCCGCCCATGCCGTGTCCGGATTGACCCCGGCCCCGGGGCCCGCGCGGGTGGTCCCTCAGCCCAGCGGGGGACGCCAATCGACTCGGCTGTACACGTTGACGCTAAATACAATAAATGTATTTTGACTGTCGAATAAAGTCGAATTGGACGGTCAAAGACTTGGACTTTTTTTAGTTGAAGAATATACTAACACACAGGGGTGTTAAAAGATGTTCTAAAAACCTAAAAAACAACACCATCCTTAGGAACCCAATTTTCGAAGTTGAGATTTTGATGGGGATCGATTTTTTTACACTAATATAGACTGAAAACAAAAAAATCCATGTGTGTGTATATATGTATGTCTTTGCGTTCGTCCGGTGCTCTATTTTCCTAACTACCAGACGGGATTTGGGTAAAATATGGGTTAAAGCAGTTTTTTTTTAATTTGCCTTCATAGTAAAAAAATACTTATTTAATTCGGTACGTTACTATAACTTTACATAGCCTTCAGCACGCGGTAGTTGGTTGTTCCTAGAAAAACGAAATAAGGTAAATCAAAGTTGTTAGTTACTTTTTTCTCCATAATGGCTTTAAAGATTCCGATGGAACTCGGTATGTTACTATAGCCACAGTATTACGTAAGCCGCTATATTGTTATACTGTGCTGTAGCTATAATAGCCAATAGCACGCGGCACTTTTTTATTTCAAGAAAATTTAGAATAAGGTACTTCCCATACAAATACAGCTTGTTTGTTACTTTTCTAAAAATGGCTCTACCGATTTTAATAAATTTTTATCAATCATTAGGACTTAATAAGGCATTACTGCACTTCTAAATTAATTGTAAAATTTATTTTGGAATCTCCCTGCAACGTAGTCTAATCGGCTGAACGATTTGTATGTAAATTCGAGTTCGAATGTGGGAGGCTTTCCTTCGGGAGGTCTGTTCAGTTTAATGCTCAAGTTAAGTATCCTTAACCTTACTAATATTCAAAATGTAAAAATGTGTGTGTTTGTTACCTGTTCACGCTTGTATGCCTCAACCAATATTTACAATATTTGGCATGCACGTAGCACGTAGCACGTAGCATGGAGAAGCACATAGCACATAGGCTATCTATAATTATGATTTATATGTGGTTCCATTGCGATAACTGTTTGTTTGTTTATTTTCTCTTCAGACCTCAAAGCAATGTTACATGGAAAAGGCTATCTTTTATACAAGTTCCATAAGCAGTTTCCAGGGATAGCTAAGCAATAAATATTGTATGAGGATATTATACTATACATAGGCAATCAATATGAAGTTAATTTTATGTCATGCACTACTCAGCACGGAAAAGGGCAAACAATATTTAAAAGGTAGTTCCAGATTAAATATGCATGACGTTTGATATGGAAGGAAACATTTAAAACAAGGAATAATAGCATACAAAACATTATATTAGTACTCTAAATTTTCGGTAGATGGCGCTGTGCGTATTTTAAAAGGCGGTAGCGACTATCGCCCCGCAGCCAAAGAGAATACAACAAACTAACGATTTCACCCGCAGCGAATATACAGTGTAAACTCTGTAAAACGTCACTCAATATAACGATTCACTCTTTGAAACGTCAAAATGATCTGGCCCCAGTTGGTTTACTTTGACGCTAATTTCTCTCTATATAATGAAAACTCTCAATAACGTCATAAAAAGCCCGGTCCCTTGAGTGTCGCTACATAGAGTTTACAGTGCACATCGATCCTGTTGGCACTCTTTAATCCCGCTCACTTTTCGCCGTTGAACCGGTTATTTATTACTTCTCGTATTTTTAACTTTTGGCTTTGATGATTATTATAGACTAGTGGATTCCCGCAGTTTCGCCCGCGCAGATCCCAATTTATGCGGTTCCCGTGGGAATTTCCCAAAATATCCTTTCTTAGCGGATGCCTACGTCAAAACATCTACCCGCATACCAAATTTCAGCCCGATCCGTCCAGTGGTTTGGGCTGTGCGTTGATAGATCACTGTGTCAGTCAGTCAACTTTGAGTTATATATATATATTTAGACTAGCTTTTTCCCGCGGTTTGTCGACATCGTTTTACGACTGCCTTTGAGGGTGAGTAGTGCGCGAGCCGCAAGGGTGGAAACGAGTTTTCTCCAGATTCACTCCTCAACCATCTGTGCAAAAAATATCAAAAATCCATTGTTTCGTTGCGATTTAAAAGAAATATGCCAAAAAAAAAGTATTTTTTTCAGTTCCCTTAGGATCTGCATCGGACTATGCTACTTCGGAATATTATACGTAGATATGTAGGTTTGTATAGACCGATAGTTGTATTCTTTCAAGGTACTATGTATGTACAAAATTAACCGACAACAATGAATTCAAAGGTAGGTACGAATTACATTACGGGCTTGCAATTTTATTTTGAGGTCGGTTTCAGCATCTCCAATGAATCTAAAACATTTGATAGGTAAGTAGCTGTGCTGGTACCGACCTCAATAAAAATTTTAGGCCCCTAACTTTAATCGTACCCCTCTCTTTAATTTAATTATTGTTGGTTAAATAAAAAAAACAAAAAAAAAATTCGTGTAGGTATTCATCCTTACTAATATTTAAACGTGAAAATGTGTTTGTTTGTTTGTTACCTTTTCACGCTTCAACGCTTTGACCAATCTTTGTAGCCTGTGTCACGGGGAAGGACATAGGCTACTTTTTATTCCAAGAAAATAGCATAATCTGATGCAGTTCCTGAGGGACTAAAAAAATACTCGATTGTTGTGATTTTTTGCACAGAGATGGTTGAGTAGGTGGAAAACGACATAATTTACTAATCACTCTTAGAGACAGCCATAAAACGATGTCCACGCGGGTGGAGCCGCGGCAAAAAGCTAGAAAGTTTGTAAGAATGTATGGATGTATGTTTCTTACTCTTTCACGTAAAAACTACTGGTTGAAATTTGGTAGGTAGACAGATTAGGACCTGGATTAACACATAGGCTACTTTTTTCCACGCTCGCGAGCCGCTTGCACCCTCGAAAAGTCATAGAAACATTGTCCACGCGGGTGAAGCCGCGGGAAACAGCTAGTATAGTATAAAAGTATTGATAAACAACGTCAATAAAATCATGTCAAGCCCCGTTTTCAATTTGTCATTATGAATAATCGTGAAAGTTTAAAATGTTATATAAAAATATTATTAAATTTTGAGTGAATTTCTTTTTAAAGTCAGTTTTTAGTTTTTTTATACTTTTATTTTTTTAGAGCTAAACATAATATTATTGAAAAGACAACGGAATTTACTTTACGCGTTGTCCGACACGCACTTAGCCACTATTTATTTGTCCTTCTACCTCCAGCACGCATTTTATAAGCAATATCACATTTTCACGTGCACCCATCTAAAAGCTTTATCGATAACCAAATTCCACGAAAATGATCCTTTGTGCAATTTCGTCGAGTGCAGTTTTTCGCACGCTCCGCTCGATGTGCAGCTTGACGCCATCCGCGCCATCCGACGGAGCTCCGCGCTAAGCGTATGCAAAATTGCCGCTTGAAAAATGCGCGCGGATCCAATTATGCTAACATACGGGGTAGGTAGGTATATACGATGCTCGTCATTTAGGTGGGGTTGCCAGGTTGCCTGGGCTAAGAATTTAAAGGCAATTCAATGTCTCTGAAATTTAACGACAGGATTTAGGTAAGTTAAAACACAAAACCGAGTGTGCTTATTGTTTCAAATTGTTAGGAATTATTAGGAACATGAATAAATACAATTTCAATTGAAAGGAACACTGCGAAACTCGAAAAGAACTCATTTTATATTCTACTCTTAATTGTCTCATTCTACCGGCGCTTTTGCGTCTTAATCTCCTCCAATGTGTTCCATCTTTTATTTGTCTTTAGTGAGATGCTCTCGTCTCTCATGTCTGTCTATGCAGGGTGTAACAATATCGACGTAAGTGGTGTTGTACGCGAAAAAAAATTCACAATTTGCTTGTAGGGGAGGGAGGTGTCTACCCGTTTCATTCCACATGTTTACAGGCATCATAGATCTGAATGACCATACTAAACTTCAGCTTGGTAGCTTGAGTTAAACGGATGTGACGTACCGATAGACAAACAGACAGATTGATATTTATAGGCGTCTCAGATTTTTATAACCATACCAAACATCAGATTGGTAACTGCAACAGTGTTTAAGTAAAACAGCTGTGACATACCGCCGGACAGACAGACAGACGGACAGACAGACAGACGGACAGACAGACATAGCGAAACCATTTTTGTTCCTAGTTTAAATAGAGAACCCTGAAAAAACGCGCAAACGGAATTTTTGACGGAATCCTACGCTGTTTCACGAGGCAAGCACGAGCCAAAAATTGGACAACTGAGTTTTTTAGTTTCGTTCATCCAAAACGAATTTGGTGTTCGAGCCTGGAATATACGCGTAGGTATATAACACTATAAAACTATCCAAGCGCGACTCAGACTGGCACACAAAGGTTCCGTACCATCGTACATGATAAAAACACAGGTGTCTTGTAAGGGGGCACCGTTTAGTTATTTAAAAAAATATTGATTGTTATAGCGGCTATAGAAATCACACTCTCTGTGAAAATTTCAACTGTCTATTATTTTTCATATAAAATACACAGACGGATGGACAGCGGAAACTTAATAATTTGGGTTCCGCTGATCACCCTTTGGGTGTACGACACTCTAATTGGAATAATTTAGAATGAAAACAAGTTCGTTAGATACAGCTCAACTTTTCTACGAATAAAACTTAATGATTTTATTTAACACTTTCATTTTGTTAAGCCATGTTAATTTAACGCAAGTACCCTCCAATTTAAATCAAGTCCATTAGCTCCACTTACGCTGCAAAGTACAAATTAGCTTTACGACAGTCCTAAAGCTCCTCTATCATTTCCCCTAATTTAGGGCGACTAGGACTGGCAACACCACGTCTAGTTGAGAGAGATGGGGTGCGACCGACACTCCCCGACACCCCGCATGTAAAATATAAAATAATATCGGATATAGAGGGAAAATGGCTGATAAAAGTTCCCGCTATCGAGATAGCGGCTACGAGCGGAAAGCTTGGCGATGGAGGGTAGGCCGGGAGCTGGCTTTTGAAAATAGAAAAATGACTTTCAGAGGTATATACTTAGTAGTAGACAAAAGTACTGTTCGAGACATATAAAAAAAAAACGTGTGGCACTCGGGGACTGCCGCGGTAAAGCTATTGCATAACATTTTTATCTACTTATGCAAATACTAGCTGTTTCCCGCGGTTTCACCCGCGTGGACAACGTTTCTATGACTTTTCGAGGGTGCGCAGTGCGCGAGCCGCAAGCGGCTCGCGAGCGTGGTAAAAAGTAGCCTATGTCTGAATCCAGGTCCTAATCTGTCTACCTACCAAATTTCAGCCAAATCCGTTCAGTAGTTTTTGCGGGAAAGCGTAACAGACAGACAGAGTTACTTTCACATTTATAATATTATTATTATTATATTATTATTATTAGTAGGGATAATTATTTATTTATTTTTTATTAATGCAATATTTACAAGTACCATATTGTCCTTGGGGCGCGGGATGTCTATCTAATAAATTAACACTAAGAAAGTTACGCCAATAAAAATTTTTAGTACCGCAAATCGCTAATAGATGGTACTGTAAGTTTCTTTAGAACTCGTGGGGTGTTAGGTTATTTTCGTTACGGAATTTCTTGATTCGGTCACCGCGCTCAAACCCCGCAATAAAAGCTATGCAATAGCTTAAAAAATATTTTTTAATCATAACTTCAAGGTTTTATTACTGTTTCTTCGATTCACAATCATCACAACCGAAAAAATTTGCTGCTGAACAAAGGCCTCCCTTCAGGATTTCTGGAGCGACTGGTTCTATACGCTGCCCACATCCAGCAGCTTTCCGTGATCTTCACCAGGTCGTAGTGGGAGGCCTATCTACGCTATGTCTTACGGTGCGCGGTCGCTACTTGAGAACTTCTACCTGTATATAAATGTGATAATTTTTTTAAATGAGTTGTAAACTTGTATCTTATTCTTCAACGCTTTTACCTACGTATTAAGCTAACCTTAGTATTGTCGTATTATTCTATAAGAGTGTAACAAATAGCACAGAGTATATGTATGTATCTCTACTACATATAAAATTGTAATTTAACTACCATTAATTTTTATATAAACGCTCACACCCACAGTATCATGTTTTACATTTGCTTCTGTTCAGCGATAGAGACATTGTTTTAATTGTACCTACGAGTATAGTAACTAATGCTGTTTTGTAACTTAAGTCGTTTGTTCGATTTTCATTTAGTTAAAATTTGTAAAACTTTCGGTGAACCAAATTTTGGGAGGGGTGTGATAAAGGGGTACGTACTACATAACATTATTTGCGCTGCACACTGCACAGGCAGCTCGCTAGTGTACTGAGCGCAGCTCGCCAGTCGTTCCCCGCCCGCGCGCGTCTCGCTATACAATTAAATCTAAATCTTTGTGTAAAACAAATTATTTAAGTCCAATAAATTCGGATTTTTGTGAACTGCAATCTTAGTCACTTTTTATTATCTCTACGCAACCTTCAACTATCGTGCAACCGCACAAAGCTGACATCGCCGTACATGGTCTTAAATATAAAAATTTACAAGAAAATTCACGAGTTTTTTTCAGTAAGTTGTAAGTAATATTTTTTCCTTTTCTGTGTATTTAAACTCTAACGAAAATAGACACATTTGTTCCCGGGCTCGTGCCAAATTAATGTTCAATACATTGCATTTAAACTGTCGAAAAATGTGCAGCGTAAATTTTAACCGAATTCATTTTAAATGGAATTTATGCTGCACCCAATAGCTTCTATAGAACTTTTATAAAATAGCGATAACAGCATTTTGCAAGCGAAATTGCTATTTCGACTCCCAGCCTAAAAATATATGTTCCATATGAGTAAGTTTCGTTGAAAACAAGGGTCCCGCCGGGACGCAATATCGTAACTTGCCCGCCGCTACTTGCCCCATTTATTTTGTTAAGATACAATAATTCCTCCTTTCTTTTGTTGTCTTTTTGGTCTGGTGCACTGTTTTGTTCCTTCTACTTACTGCTACAAAGGGTACTATCTATTTTATAGCGCTGTAAAACTTGGCCGCGACTCTCTCCATAGACATTGACGTCATAATTCAGAGTATAAAGTTTTATTGCTGGTGCAAAGTGCGTAATAAAGTGCATTGGGTTGCATGCGTCTGAGATTCAGTCAAATACTGCTTTCTTGCATACCAATGTGAACCACTAAAGATAAAGGGATGGTTTGAGAATAAGGAGTTTCATAAAATCTTGGACGTATACTACGATCATGGGAAAAAATTGCCAGAAAGCGGACCACAAAGGTCCGTATACATTACAAACCATACCATATAACACTTTAAACTTTCACGATTATTCATAATGACAAATTAAAAACGGGGCTTGACGTGATTTTATTGATGTTGTTTTTACCTCAACGTTTCGACTATGCTTCGATACTCGCGACCACGGCTATCGAAGCATAGTCGAAACGTTGAGGTAAAAACAACATCAATAAAATCACGTCAAGCCCCGTTTTCAATTTGTCAAACCATACCATCCCCACTTTTAAGGCACAGGTCTCCTCCCAAAATCAGGATTGATAGGTCATACTACTTGAGCAAGTCCGGATTGGTGGAGGTTGAAGGACTAGTGGCGAACCCCACTGTCAGAGCCGCCTATAAGGCCTTTGATACTTTTTGTGATGGCAACCGGGACCAACGACTGTATGTGAACTGCAAAACCCAGGAAAGGTCGAGGCAACACTCAAACCCATCCAAATAATTACCATTGGTCAGTTAACTTGCGTGATTTACAAGATTACGCAAATCACACTCAGCTACGACCATTTAACTTACACACGTGGATAAAGCTCGCTCGGTTTAATAAGAAAAGGATCACAAAAGGATAAATTTGAATAGATAATCCACGAGCGGCAGCTACAATACACATTGAGTACCCTCAAGTGATCGATGTAAAAGATTAAAGCTTAAATTTTATATTTCTCAGTTGGTTTACTTTTGGCAGAATGATCGTGGTCTCCATGACGTAGCCCCTCGAACAACACGTAGAAATTCGCAAATTAATATAAGTTTAATTTTTAATTATTATATATGCCCCTAAATAAAGACCAGATACTGGTCTCTCCACCGCGAGAGTGGCCGCGTTGGGTACGACTGAGAGCAACACAAAAACCTGCTCAGCACTTAAGGGAGGTTCGTCAATAATCCCGGCAGTAGTCGGCAAGTTGCCGCTTACACACGACACGATTATGCAAAGTTTATTCAATGTATTCTTTATCAGAAAAGGGATGGAAATCAGGGCAGAATCTGTTTCCTATTTTCCGTATCAACCGAAGGGACGAAAAAAATTTATGTTATTGTTAAAATGTGAAAGTTGATTCACAGCGCTGCAAAACAGATTACAAGGACTAATTTAGGGATACTTCAACTTTCTTCGTGACATTGCCCTGTACTCGTTTATGTTACGTCAACGGTCCTAAACTTTTACTCAGACTCATCAGTATTAATTTAACTATTTGATTACTGTGGATGTCTTTGAAATACCATTTTAAATTAAGGCGAGGCACTGGAGGAGAAGCGGAGAAACCCTTTTGCTAGATCAATTTTTTTGGGTAAGTACTACAAAATATCGGTCTAGCAAAAAATATTGGACATACTTAAGGACATTGTCTGAGGAATGTACTAATATGTTACACGATAGTATGTACTTTAATTGATCATAAAAAATCCCCAAAACAGGTCTAAAACGTCTAAAAAAGTCTAAAACTAATTTTTTATTAATAAAATTTCTAAATTTGCACATAGTTTTTATACGGAGATATTACTTTTTAAGTACTACAGAGAATCTGCTGAATTTTAGTTTTTAAATTGAAGTCTTAAGAGAAATAACAACGTAAAACATTGAAAAAGTGCAAAAGTGTGGTTATTTTCTTGACTCTTTACACGTAAAGGAAAAAACAGAGACAACTGTTTTACAAATGCCTTGCCTTAAAACTACAAATCACTTCCAAACCGAAGCCTGTCCAATAACCAAACACCCTTAGAATAACGACCATAAACGCCAAAGTCCAAAACCATAAACAACATAGAACCTACCAAAAGCAACACAAAAGAGATCTCGCCCCCGCAATTTAGCGCCAGCTAAGTGTGAGCGAACGTCACGACGCGGCTTATTGGGCCATATATCGTGCACCCTCGCGCCCCGCGCCCCGCGCCCTGCGCCGCCCGCAACTCTCAGCCACCTACCACCATGATTTTTATCCAATTTAATGGAAAAAACTTGGCAGAAGTACCAAAATGGAAAAGAACAATTAGATTACTAACGCTTTATTCATTGTTGAATATGTAGTACCTGGCCGACTGAGCGATGCGAGTGATGGAGTCTCCTAAGCACATGTGAACTAAAAATGTATGTGTGAAAACGGATTTTCAGAATAAATAAATTACATGCCACACTTTGTTATCTTCGTTTGACAACCAGTTGTGCTGACTCGCTTTTTGAATATCTTGTTAAAATGTGGTATCTATTTATACCGCGTGTAATTAAAAGCTTGTACCTTAAAGTTTTTAGGTTTTTTGAAAGTTATTTATTTACCGAAGTAGGGACCTACTCATATTCAGTCCCTTCATTACAAAGGTATAAGTACTCGAATGTTAAATATTATAATTTTTAGCTCAACCAACAAATTGTATTTTTTTTTCAAAACAATCACATTATGAAAGATGTATATGTACGTATTACGAACATATTATTTTAGTCCAGATTTTATTTTTTTCGAAATAATGAATCTGCTTACGAAGCGTTCTTTACACAAACGCGCGTTATATATGTCGCAGCTGTTACGTAGAATCCGCCGGTTGGCAAAACGACGCGCTGAATGGCGCCGCATTGCAAAACGGCGGTGTTTTGTGAAGCGGCGGATTTTGCGCCGCTTTGTAAATTAAGTATTGAGTAAAAAAGCGATGATTTCTTCTTCTACGAAGCATTTTGGTATCCAGGGTGGGGGGGGGGAGGGTATCCTTTGACTGCATAATCAATCAAACCTGAACGAACCTAAATTAAAACATGTTAATCAGTAGTATGATGGCAGCGCAGGACCGATCGTCGTGAAAACTTTTGGTAGAGGCCTTTGTCCAGCAGTGGACGTTTTTCGGCTGATATTATGATGGTATAGTTGATGACTTAGTAGTTTTTGCACAAAGCTGCGGCACCTCATAATATAATGCGGCGTACTTTCTTTCAGCCGAATTTCAATACGGCGGGACGTGATGTCGCCGCATTAATAAACCGCCGCCATTTTATATTCAGGCGTTGTTCGGTGCGCTGTTTTAAAAATTGGCGGATTCTACAATACGGCTTCCACATATGTATTGGTTTAGGGAGAAAGGCTTCAGCTTCAGTAGGATTTGAGATCAACTTTTTTCTTAACATTTCAAAACTAGTGTTTCGGTGACAAGTGACATGCTGCTCGTGAACCAAATGGTCAAAATAATTTACGTCAACATAACCATTTTTGACATTTCAATAATTTTTAACCCCGAAAAAAAGAGGGGTGTTATAAGTTTAACGTGTATGTCTGTCGATCTGTGTGTCTGTCGATCTATACGTCTGTCTGCGCCATCGTAGTTTCTAAACTAATGAACCGATTTTGATGTTTTTTTTTGTTTGAAAGCTGACGTGATCAAGGTGGTTCTTAGCTTCTTCAGCCGTTTGAAGATCATCAGCTCTTTTCTTGGTTATGAAGGGAATAAGAGTATTTATCTCATCTTATTTATTTTATCTTATATTGCAAAAAATAGTAACCTTGACCTGATGCTGCAGCATCTCCTGGAATCTGCAGGATACTCAATTCCTCGCTAAATTACAGCAGAGTATCGTTTCATGGCTCATTGGATAGTCTCAATCAATAGGTGTTGGGTAGAACATGGTAACCTTGACCTGATGCTGCAGCACTTCTCACCCACTTACAGCAATGGTATCGTGTTAAGGCTCATTGGAATAGTCTCAATGAAAATGTGTTAAATAGAACATGGTAACTTTGAGCTGATGCTGCAGCATCTCCTGGAATCTGCAGAATACCCAGCTCCTTACCAACTTACAGCAGTGAAATCGTATTTGGGCTTATTGGAATCGTCTCGATAAATAGGTGTTAGATGGGACATGTTGACCTTGATCTGATGCTGCAGCATCTCTTGGAATCTGCAGGATACCCAACTCCTCACCAACTCACAGCAGAAGTATCGTGTTTGGGCTCGTTGGAACAGTCTCAATGAAGGTGTTAGGTTTCAAATAAAATATCAATTCCACTGTCATAATTTATCTTTAGAGCAAGGTGTATACCCAGACAAACTAAAATACTCAATAATACTACCAATTGTCAAAAAAGGCGATGAAAAATTGTTGAATAATTATAGACCGGTCACATTGGTATCTATTTGGTCTAAAATATTTGAAAAAGCAATGTACGAGCAAATGAAATCCTTAAATAAAAATAAAATATTCCATAAAGAACAGTACGGTTTTCTTAAAAATAGGTCTACAACATTAGCCTGTTTTTCTTTGATTAAGTATATCTTGCAAAATTTAGATAATAAGGTTCCAGTAGTTACCTTGTTCTTAGATATGTCAAAAGCTTTCGACTTTGTTTGCCATATCTTACTTCTCAAAAAAATATACGCATATGGAATACGTGGACCAGCATATGAATTGATAAAAAGCTACCTAGATAATAGAAAACAATGTACCGAAATTACCGGAATCAATAAACATAATAAACAAGTATATAGATCAGAATTTAGGGAGAACAAATATGGTGTGCCCCAAGGGAGAATCTTGGGCCCACTTTTGTTCTTGTTGTATATTAATGACCTACCCACTGATATCCATCAAAAATGTATACAATATGCCAATGATACCACAATAACTGTCTAATGTCACACGAATAAGAAGAAGAATGTGTTAACAAAAATAATTTTAATGATGATATTAATAGAGCACTGTCAGAAGTAATAAACTTATTGTTAACGTAACGAAAACAAAATTAATTCAATTTATTACATATAATTTATCTCCAATGTCGATTTGTGTATCTCATAAAGGTGACATGATAGGAGAAGTAGATTTTACAAATTTTCTTGGCATCGTCATAGACAAAAATTGTAACTGGAAACAGCACCTTGAATCAGTTTGTTCAAGGACTGATAAGTTTGTTTTCGCTCTGAGTAAAATTAAGAATGTAGTTTCTATTGAAGCAGCATTAGAGGTTTACCACGGATATGTTGGATCTGTTCTTCGATATGGCCTGATATTGTGGGGTAACTCAGTAAATGCAGATAAGGCTTTTATTGCACAGAAAAAATGTGTTAAATATTTGGAGTGTACGTTCTAGATTCGTGGTTTTACCAAGGTTTTACCAAGTCTGTATATACTGGAAATCTGTTTATTTGTTAAAAAGAATTCTCATTTATTTAAAACGAAGAAAGAAATGAAAATGCACAGCTCTAGATATGATCATAAATTATATAACCCAAAAGTAAATAATTTAAGTCTCTGTCAAAATAATGTACATTACATGTGCATCAAAATTTATAATTCATTGCCAGATGATAAAGAGTATCCGTTACAATTATTTAGATTGAGACTGAAACAATATTTGCTCCAGCACTGCTTTTATTCCATTGATATATTATTTAATCTTTTATAGTTTTTAAGAAAGATGAAAATTTATAATAACTATGCTATTTCCTAAACATTATTTTAATTTTTATTATTATTTGTTGATTAATACACTTAAAATTTATTTAAGAAATCATTATTTGTATAGTTTTTTGACTAATAGAGTGATTTTATTTTTAAATAGGTATAATAAATAAAATTAAATGTTTTCCTGCTTGAAATATTTATGTCTTTTTTATATTAATAATTGTAATGTAATCATAATGAAATAGAGAATAAGATTTTTAAAATTTAAAGTAATATTTGTACACCTTAATTTAAGGTTGAGTTCGTGCACTTCAACACTATTAACACCAAACTGTACCGAATTCTTGAACAAATAAATGAATTGAATTGAATTAAATTGAATTGAATAGAGCATGTTTACATTGACCTGTTCCTGCAGCATCTCCTGGAATATCCTATCTAATCCAAATCAAATCCAATTGATTTGAAGTTTACAGTTATAAAATTGCAGCTTCATACATGAGAGGTGGGTGAGCAACTTCAACAGGTTTGTTCGATTCAGTATAGGCTAGATTTCGTGTCGTGATTTTTTGTTTCATCCCAAAAAGTATTTGTGTGAATGTGGGGATAGATTTTTGATTATAGCGTTTCTACAAGTAATATTTAAAGTTTATAACGCATGAAATAAAAGTTGAATTGAAAAAAAAACCCCGACAAAAACATATAAATGTTAGAACATAAAATAATATGTATTGGGCCTTTGAGTTTAATATAAATAGTAATATTTTGATCCAAGAGTCGTCGCGTAGGGGAACAGCTAAGTTAATAAAATGAAAACAGAATGCCACAGATTTACTTCATTACTAATAATTACTTTACTTTAACTAATTACTAATAATTTCACAATCGAGCCATCCCCCTACGCTACGACTCTTGGATCAAAATATTACTTCTTATGTTAATCTTAAAGAGCATTGGCTTACGTATTGACGTTTGTTTGTCGAGGGTTTTATAATTTTTAATTTAAGTTTTGTTCTCAGATATAATATTCGTCATGTTATGTGAGTTGTACAGTAATGTGTTGCACTGTGAGTTGTACGGCAATGTTTTGCACCGTGAGATGAACTGAAATGTGTTGCACTGTGGGTTCATAAATCAGAAACAACAACGGTCCTAGGATCGATCCCTGGGGTATTCCGTATGTTATCCGTCCGTAAAATGATAATACGTCGTTTTTACTAATAAAATTACCGATAGGATGAAAAAGTTTATAGAATTAAATTAATGTAATAAATGGTATCAAAATTAAATTTCATCATCATCATATCAGCCGAAGGAAGTCCACTGCTGGACATAGGCCTCCCCCAAGGATCTCCACGACGACCGGTTCTGCGCTGCCCGCATCCAGCGGCTTCCCGCGACCTTCACCAGGTCATCGGTCCACCGAGTGGGAGGCCTGCCTACACTACGCTTTCCGGTGCGTGGTCGCCACTCGAGAACTTTACTGCCCCAACGGCCATCTGTTCTACGAGCAATGTGCCCCGCCCACTGCCACTTAAGTTTAGCAATTCTGAGAGGTATGTCGGTTACTTTGGTTCTCTTACGGATCTCCTCGTTTCTGATTCGATCACGCAGAGAAACTCCGAGCATAGCACGCTCCATTGCCCTTTGGGTGACCTTGAGCCTTCTTATGAGGCCCATAGTAAGCGACCATGTCTCAGTTCCGTACGTCATCACTGGCAACACACATTGGTCGAAGACCTTGGTCTTAAGACACTGCGGTATCTGGGACGTAAAGATATTGCGAAGCTTCCCGAACGCTGCCCAGCCGAGTTGGATTCGACGATTGATCTCTTTCTCGAAGTTGGACCTACCTAACTGGACTGTTTGTCCCAGGTATACATATTCGGTAACAACTTCGAGTGTAGAGCCTCCAACCTTCAGAGGAGTAGGTATGACACGGACGTTTGACATAATTTTCGTCTTGTCCATGTTCATTCTAAGACCCACTTGTTGAGAGGCTCTACTGAGGCCATCGAGCATTGTGCCTAAGTCGTCCATAGTCTCAGCCATGACCACGATATCGTCAGCGAATCGAAGGTGGGTGATGTACTCGCCGTTGATATTGATGCCGAGTCCACCCCAGTCCAAAAGCTTAAAAACATCTTCCAGGGCGGCGGTGAACAGTTTCGGAGATATAACGTCTCCCTGTCTCACCCCTCGCTGCAGCTGGATAGGTTCCGAGTTTTGATCCTGGAGGCGAACCGACATGGTGGCGTTTTCATACAAACACTTCAGCACTTCGATGTATCGATAGTCAATTTGGCACCTCTGGAGAGACTGTAACACAGCCCAGGTTTCGACCGAATCGAAGGCTTTCTCATAGTCCACGAACGCCAAGCATAGTGGCTGATTGTACTCTTCGGTCTTCTGTATAATCTGCCGCAGCGTATGTATGTGGTCTATGGTACTAAATCCTTTTCGGAAACCGGCTTGTTCGGGAGGCTGGAAGTCGTCAAACCTGCGTGCGAGACGATTCGTAATGACCCTCGAAAACAGTTTGTAGACATGGCTCAGAAGTGAGATGGGTCTGTAGTTCTTCAGCAGGGTATTGTCGCCCTTTTTAAAGAAAAGCACGACCACACTTCTGTGCCATGCCTTAGGCGTTTTTCCTTCAAGTATAACGGAATTAAATAATTTCTGAAGAGCTTTAAGTACCGGTGTTCCACCTGCTTTCAGAAGTTCAGCCGTAATTCCATCATCACCCGGTGCCTTATTGTTTTTAAGCTGTTTAAGAGCCATTCTAATCTCGTACAGGCTGACGTCCGGGATATCTTCGGTATAGTGTCGGGTAAGTCTAGCTCTTGGGTCTTTAGCCAGATCGCTGACAGGCAGACGTGTGGTCGTGTACAATTGTCCGTAGAACTTCTCAACTTCTTCCAGCAACTCAGTCTTAGACGATATGATCCTGCCGTCCTCAGTCTTCAGCTTGGTCAGTTGACTTTGACCAACAGACAGATCTCTCGCGAACACTTTTGAGCCTTTGTTGTTCTCAATCGCCTCTTTAATACAATTTGTATTATAGTGGCGCAAATCGCGAGTTAGAGACTTAGAGATCTGCCTGTTTAGTTGCCGATACTGAGTAGCGTCTTCAGAGGACTGCAAAACCAATCTTCGTCTTTCTTCCATGAGGTTGCTGGTCAAGTCAGAGATTTTTTTGGTTCTGTTTGAACGGCGAGTTTTGAAAATCTTAGACCCGACCGTTTGGACAATTTCCACGAACCTGTCGTTATAATCGTCCACATTCTCGCAGTCTCCTAGGCATTCGAAGCGATTGTGCAACTCGAGCTGAAAGTTTTCGGGGTTTTGGAACTGGATGGGCGCTGGTCTGAGTGTGGACTTCATCAGTCGACATCTTTCTAGCTTGGTCTTTAGATTCAATGTGCCTCTTACCATTCGGTGATCGCTTCCTGTTTTGACTGAGTTGATCACAGAGACATCATTGAATATTTGCCTTCTTGTCGACAAGATGAAGTCGATCTCGTTCTTCGTTACGCCATTGGGATGCAACCATGTCCACTTTCGCTGTTTAGGCTTTTTGAAGAAGGAGTTCATCATAAAGAGGCCCTCCTTCTCCATAAAGTCGGCCAGCAGCTGGCCACGTGCATTTCTCTCTCCATATCCAAATTGCCCCACTCTCAGCTCACCATCACTTCGTTTGCCCAGTTTCGCGTTAAAGTCCCCCATAACAATGGTGTATTGAGTCCGGGAGCTGTTATGTAGAGCTCTAGAGATATCCTCATATAGGAGCTCCACTTCGTCGTCGGAGTGTTGCGCGGTCGGTGCATAAACCTGAATAACTTTCAGCGAATACCGTTTGGTAATTCGGAGAATAAGGTACGCTACCCTCGTCGAAACACTCTCGATCCGGACCACATTGTTAATGAGGGACTTGTGGACTAGAAACCCGACACCACCCTCGGACAGTTGGTCGCCCTCCCGGAAATAGAGCAGGTTTCCGGATTTAAGGATTATGGTGTCCTCCCCCTCTCTTCGGACTTCACACAATCCTACGATGTCCCATCGTAACCTGCTCAATGCTTCCTCGAGTTCTGTTAACTTTACGTCGGTTCGCAGTGTGCGCGTGTTGTAGGTTGCCAGGGCCAGAGGTCTTTTGTGTTGGTAGCCTGGCATCTGCCGGGGATTCTTCGCACCCCATGCCCCGCCGTTACCTTGACCGCTACCGGAGCCAGGAATAGCGGGGCCGCCGGGGACTAGGGGCCGTTTTTTATTTGTGTCGGTCATTTGGGGGGTGTTGCCGTAATCGCCACGCTTGGCAGGCGGGTTGGCGATCGCAGTGTTGCAGATTGGCTGCAAGTCACGGATAGACGCTGCTGCCCATCCTCCGGTTTGAGTCCCTTAGTCGGCTCTTACGACACCTATTGGATGAAATAGGATGGCCCTATTCTAAGCCGGGAGCCATACGGCAATAATACAAAATTAAATTTATTAGACTATAAAAAACTAAACGGTCGCAAATGTATAGCTATTGTTTAGATATTTTGAAAATTGTTTTTTTTAAAAGCTGGATAGTTATGTTTTACATTTTCTTTGTTATTTATGTCATAATTGGAAATAACCCGAATAAGTATTCGTCACTTTTAAGAATATTTAGGAAAATTTGGGTACGGAACCCCAAAAAATGCCTCATCTGACCACCAAGTAAACGCCTTTGTTACATTCAATGGTACGCACCTCCCGGAACAGGGAACATCAAATAAATCACACTGGTCACTCTAAAGTGAAGCGTTTTGCTTCTGCTTTCATCATGTGAACGGCCAAAGAGTGGAATTCCCTTCCGGCATCTGTATTCCCTGATTCGTATAATTTAGGAATCTTCAAGACGACATTAAATAGGCACTATTTGAGCTTGCGTGCTACATCCTCGGCTGCATCGGCACTTACCATCAGGTGAGGTCATTAAAAAAACAAGAATATTTTTGAAGTAAAACTTCTTTACGCACGCTTGACTTGGGCAGAAAGCAGGTGAATGCGTGACGAGAGCGTTACGGAAAGTATCGGGCGCGGCGAACGGAAGTTGAGAAGGAGATATGAGTTAGTAAAGATAGGAAGAGAAAGATTTACGTTTCGTATATTACTGTAGGAGCAAGATAGAGAAGTGCGCGCGCACATTTTCTTTCTCTCTTCCTTTTATTTGCGAGTTTGATAGCATTCTCATACTGGCATCGAAGCTTCATATGCAGCATTCCTTTTTCCTTGTTTATTTATTCCCTCTACTAACTAATACGCGCCATTCCAAAGAAAATATAACAAACTACGTTTTTAAGAGTCGGACTCCGATACATAGAAAGGAATAACAGCTTTGTTTTTTTTTGTTTGTTTGCCCTTTTCAGGGCAGGCTTACGCTCATTGGCCATACTGCGTTGTCTTCAGTATACATATTATATATAAGCTAAAGAAGTTTTACTTCAATCGTGTGGTCTATTTATTTTTTTAAACTAATTTGGCACTGAATTTTACAAATTAAATCAGAAATTTTATAGTATAGGTAAAAACTGTTTCTGAGATTCAATCAAATAATTAGAAGAAAGAATCCATTTTATCCGCTACCAGATTCAGTTCATTGTACAAAAATGATTAGGTGAAAGGTGAAATTTTTAGACAGTTCTGAGGTTTAGTTTCCATTTGACATCTGGGGGAATTATTGACTTCAAATAAAAGACACCGCTAAAAACGTTACGAACAATTGACTTCAATCAAAAAACTGTGGCGAAAATCTACGAGGTATTTTTCCAGTGACT
Organism: Coleophora flavipennella; assembly: GCA_947284805.1. Classification (NCBI taxonomy): domain Eukaryota; kingdom Metazoa; phylum Arthropoda; class Insecta; order Lepidoptera; family Coleophoridae; genus Coleophora; species Coleophora flavipennella. The sequence continues at coordinate 762,294 of OX369257.1, forward strand.
GGTACACATTTAACAGTCCATATCTTTAAATTTAATTGACCGATTTTGGTGAAATTTAGATTGTTCCCTAAGTTGAATGCTACTTAATCCAATAAAACAAATTTCAATTTCTAGTTTTTGAGGAATACGTGGACTTAAAAACACAACACTGTGAACAGGACCCACCTTTCCCCTCCTAAGACCATAGGCCTGTGTCTTAGTGAAAGTTAAGTGATCGTCTAATTTATTCTGAAGTGGATCCGGCATTAAGTTCCCTACTGATGGAAAGTTATACCTATGGAATAGAAAGTTTCCACGAGATGCATTGCATCTATCGTCTACCATCATATCAGCTCATACACGTCCCCACTGAGGGGCTCAATTCAGAAATTATTTTAGAAGTTGAAAATAGACTATTCAGAAATTACCAAAATGCGAGTTACCTTTATCTTCTGTTCTAGTTCTAAATAAAGGAAATTCGTAGACTCCCCGTAATTCCCAAGGTTGTAAGCGAAGGTAAAAGGAAAGAATAAAATAAAATATCCTGGTTGAGTCTTAATAGAAATTTAAAGTTTATTTGACTCAAATTGTGGAGAAACCTTACTTTTTGTAGGCGTAAAACTCCACATTACATTATATAGTAAGTATTAAAAGTACGGCCATACATTAATTTTATCTCTATATGTTAATTATTGGCCCAAGAAGAATTTGCATTTATTCTAGTATTTAACGGTACAAATTTGATATTATATTGAATTATACAGCTCGCCCTGTAAAATGTCACGTACTAAACTTACGGGCGTATATGAATTAGCATTTAATTTATCTACATAAAATAAAGAATTAATCAGAATTAAGTAGACTAATGACAGTAATGAAAACATAATTTAGATATTTTAGACTATACATTTACGTCAAGCAACCAAACTACAACCACTGTACATTTCTGTAACTCACAGAGAACCCTAAATTTTAAAGAACCTTTCGAGTGCTTCCCTATTTGGATTTAATAAAACTTTGGACATTTAAAAGGTGATTCAAGTTAGGCCTTGAGACCTAAAGAAATACGTACCCAGACACACGTCGCACCTCACAAAACTATTACTTTTCACACCAAAATTCACACAGGAAAAACAAACAATATTTCAGCCTCGAGACACGACCAACTCGTCTCGCCATTCCATCCCCTCTCCCACTGCCCACGCGCATTTTCAAGAAACAGCCCTGGCTTTCTATCTCCTTCACACATAACACAAATCCAATTCTTTTACTCTTTCGCCCTTTCCTACCCTATCTTGCGAACGTTAAATCGTATTTCATTGGTCCCAAGTGCTAACATTTTACATACTTGAGTTGAGGAATTCGGCGTCAGACCGAACCTTCAAAAAAATAGTTTAGCAACTCAATATTATTATTAGGATTCCATGTGGTGTTACGCAGTAGTTCTATTTCAAAAGTTATTATTATTAGGGTTCCGTATGGTGTCACGCAGGAACCATCACAACTGCTGCACTTAAAACTGTAGCTAGATAGAATGAAACCAGACCTGTGGCTTAGCTACAGTTTTTTTTGTTTTTTTTACATATTTTTTTTCATCCGCTTTTGTAACTACACCTTGAGCCAATAAAGATCTTATCTTATCTTAGTTCACAACCTTCCAGTCTTACGAACATTAGAAGAACGCCTCTTTAAAATAAAATAATATACCCACATGGCATCCAAATGCTTTGTTATTGATAGGTTGATACCATTTTTGAAGCCTTGTCCAATAACAAACGAGTTTTGCTATTTAAAATTAAAAATATTACTAAGGTAACAGCTAGGTACGTTAAATAAGAATGACTGTTTGGAAAAATTACCATTAAATAATTAATCATATTATTTCATTTTTTTTTTCTTGTGACAATAAGAAATGCAACTAATTATTCTGAATTGCTTATGAAATTTGGTAAACTTGTTCATAAGCCTACGTACACTAACATTATACGTATATTGTGCAATTGCAACAATATTACCAACGTACAGGTCGATTGACAACCTCTTTTTTAGAGTCGGTTATCAATAGTTTCAAATTTCAGTGCAACTACGAGTATCAGAACGAGTATATCGAAGTAGCGTGAAACGAACTTTGATTTCATCATCTTGTCGATCCCCGCTATGACGGGGACTCGCAGCCGCGCCACCGCCGCGCCACCGCCGTGTCAGGCAAGTGATATTGACTTAGGGCGCTTGTGCACTGTACCGAACTTTACAGAACGGAATTATTAAATTTTCGTGGTTCGATGTAGGAGAACAAGTATTTATATGGGCGCTTGTGTACTACAAGGAATTTTCCGTCCGTAAATTCGGATTTCTACGTTCCAAACAACTGATTGTGGATAGGAACAATTCAGACGTATCTTTAAAAAAATTTGGTTTGAAAAATTATTAATTATACAAAAGTGTTTCTGGTGAACGTTAGTATATTTACATTAGGGAAGTTAAGGCGATGACTCTTCATTACAACGCAATTTTTTTTAAATATTTTATGTGTTTTTGCCATTCATGACTTTTATGTAAGTTTCTTAAATAAGTACAAAAGTTAAGCAGTCAGTGGATAGTTGGTTCTCACGCAATAACTAAAGTACGGTTATTTCCTAGATGGGTTTGACTGTTACTGGCATTTTTCTCGACCATTTTCGTGCTTAACCAGAAACGTTAATCTATTATTCTTACGGATTGCTATTACCAAATGGCAGTCGTTAAGTCGTATCAGATGCCTTATAGGCAGCTTGAAGAACTTCTGACAGTTGGGTTCGCTTCTAGCCCTACAACATCCATCAAGCCGGACTTGTCCCCCGTGTGTAGATTATGGCTTAACCTTTCCGAGTTTGGAAGAGACCCATGCCCCAGCAGTGGGGACGTTAATGGGTTGTTAAATGTACATTGATTTCATTTGAGTTGTGACTGCTTGTTAATATTTAACTTTGATTTCATTTGAGTTATGACTGCTTGTTAATATGTTACTTTGATTTCATTTGAGTTGTGACTGCTTGTTAATATGGAACTTTGATTTCATTTGAGTTGTAACTGCTTATTAATATTTAAATTGATTTCATTTGAGTTGTGACTGCTTGTTAATATGTACATTGATTTCATTTGAGTTGTGACTGCTTGTTAATATGTACATTGATTTCATTTGAGTTGTGACTGCTTGTTAATATGTAACTTTGATTTAATTTGAGTTGTGACTGCTTGTTAATATGTAACTTTGATTTCATTCGAGTTGTGACTGCTATATAACTTTGATTTTAGATTTTTGGATCAAACCACTTCGTTTTGACTTATCTACAATTGTAACAAAGCGAACACCCCGTACTGGTTACACGAAATATCCATCTCCGAGTTTTTACTGTCAAGTACACAAAGTTCACGCGTTTTTTAAACGCACCGAACATCTAGAATTTACGAACGATAAAATTCGGAGTCGTTTGTGTAGTGCACAAGCGCACTTAGCGTATCTTTCCCGTGTTATTTGTGCTGATACACGTTGAGGGACGAGGTAAACATGTTGAGAGCGGTTCAGTTTATTGTAAGCGATACCAAACGTAAATACTTTTGACATACAATATCGAGTACGTTTCGGGAATGTAAACAAAACAATACAATAACTATAGCTTCTAACTAGATTGTTTAGATAGAGCTGAATTACTCTTAAATAAATAATTTACCTAACCTTATCCTTACCACATTTTTCTCACAACTTTTTTTTATCCACAATTTATAAGTTCTTGGCATTACATTGCCTGATGATAAGTGACGATGATGCCAAAAATGGAAGCGGGCTTACCAAATACATTATATTGTTATCGTAATAACAAAATACGTACATCCAGAAACAGCATTACGCGTTCCAAAAAACCACCGAGGTTTAAATAGAAACATTATTCAGCAGGTGAATTTTATTTTTGTTACATTGTGTTTTGTTGCATTGTGTTTTGTTACATTGCGTTTTGTTACATTGTGTTTAGTTACATTGTGTTTTGTTACATTGTGTTTTGTTACATTGTGTTTTATTACATTGTGTTTTGTTACATTGTGTTTTGTTACATTGTGTTTTGTTGCATTGTGTTTTGTTACATTGTGTTTTGTAGCATTTTGTTTTGTTACATTGCGTTTTGTTACATTGTGTTTTGTTACATTGTGTTTGTTACATTGTGTTTGTTACATTGTGTTTTGTTACATTGTGTTTTATTACATTGTGTTTTGTTACATTGTGTTTTATTACATTGTGTTTTGTTACCAATTTCTATGTGCTAGTATTACAATCGATAACTACCTTACTTATCCTTAAATAAAAAGTGTGCCATTGTAATCGGCCTTTAGTTTCGACATACAGTATGGTTTTAATTTTACTTTGTAATTTCGCTCCGCTATACTATTTTCAAGGTCAGGCTTTATTATTCAGTGTTTATCGGAAATTGTCTGTATATGTCTGTTGTTTCCTCTTTCACGCTAAAACTACGTTACTGATTTTGCTGAAATTTGGAATGAAACCTAAGTAAAGAGTGTAGGACACATTTTGTCCCGGAAAATGCATAGTTCCCGAAAGACCTGGAATAAATTGTACAAGCAAGATGTGCATACTTCCTCGATAAGCTTTCACGTCTAGTCATAGAGTTGGGGAATCTTGGTATGCCCACTTCCATCTTCGGCATCATATTCACTTACTATCAGGTGAGATGATGTCAAGAGCTTACCAATTGTGAATTAAAAAAATAGACGTAGGATATTTTCGCTACTTTTTTTTTAGACACGGCTACATAAATCAACAATAAACAACGCTTAATTGGTACCAAAGAATATAGGTAAGTATGTATATCAGGCATAATGAAAATCCTACTAATATTATAAACGCGTAAGTTTGTAAGAATGTATGGATGTATGTTTGTTACTCTTTGACGCAAAAACTACTGGACGAATCTGGCTGAAATTTGGTAGGTAGACAGATTAGGACCTGGATTAACACACATAATACTCTTCCCACGCTCGCGAGCCGCTTGCGGCTCGCGCGCTACGCACCCTCGATAAGTCATAGAAGCCGCGGCAAATAGCTAGTAAAAGAAATAATTTGAGTTTGTATATGAGGCACCTTTTTTAGATTTATGCGAAATAAAAAAAAAAAAATATATTTTTGTCCTATTTAAGGGTTTCGAAATCAAAATTTCAAAAGAATGGAACCCTTATATTTCTTTATGTTTATCGGTCTATCGTCCATTTGTCTGTCTTTTTGTCCGTATGTCACAGTAAAATTATTCTGCTACTATTAAAGCTACAGTATGCCAAGAAAATGTTATCAAGTAGACTCCCCTACATACATTCAGAGTGGATATTTTTTTTTAGTGTATACCCTTCGAGTGGGGTATCTTTAATAGATCTCATGAAATAATTTAAAGTTTCAATTGAAATGTTTTTTTAATCAAAGCAGCATTTACGAAATGTTGAGCTCCAAAGTAAAAAATTTTTTGAAGTGAATGATTCTATAGGCGCGTTTGGCATTCTTCAGATAGGTGAAAACATTCGCTAGCATATTCTAAGTCTATGGTGAAAACCATTGAACTCACGACACTGTAACGTAACCGTCACCGTACCAGGAGCACTCGCATGGTCTAAACTTTGTCAACCTAGTCGTTTGCCAGGAACAATCGGAGGGTCAAAACTTATAAAACTGTAAAAAGTTTTCACTTCTGGCGACATTCCCGGAGTGGTTAGGTTTTTTAGATAGATAGATAAACCGTTTTTTAGCTCTAGGTAGGTTTTGAAAATCAAAAAAAATACCGACAAGATATTGCAAAAATGAAAGAAAATTGTTTTAGTAAGGTTTGATTAAAAATTACCCCCATACAAAATAAAGTTGTTTTTGACTGCACCTTCTCGCCTATAAGATCTACGGTTATAAAACTTTGTAGGTACATTAAAAATATAACACAAAATAAAAAATGAAGTCGTTTTGTCAAACAAAACCGGCCAAGTGCGAGTCTGACTCGCGCAAAGTAGGGTTCCATAGTCTTTTCAAAAAATTAATATATCATTAAAAAAATAAAATTATATTTGCAGTTGTTAATAGAACATTTTGTATGGAAAATCAATGAACTTTTAACAAATCAAACTGCACACCTTAAATTGTTCCACTATTTCTCCTAATTTAAGAAAACCTACTTAGCCGTGGTAGCGTTTCTTTTAAATTGATTATTAAGTCCTTCTATTAACAATTTTCTCAGATGTCCCGAAATAGCGGTTTAGCGGGTGGGGGGGGGGACACTGAACTAACAAAAATTAATACTACCTTAAAGCATAATGTGTCGCTATACTATCCCTGAATGTACAAATGGATTCAGCAAACCCGAAATAGTTTTGAAAGACATATTCAACGCAATCCCACGAGGTAGGATACATCAATAAAAAAAAACACCTCTCCTTTACAAGTAGAGGGGGTACCCAAAAAAAATATTTTTAAGTTTCTATCATACCAATTTGTCTGCGTAATTAATATGTATAGCCATGCCAAATTACAACTTTTTAGTACTAATAGTATCTAAGCTAAGCAGCGGACAGACAGACGGACATGGCGAAACTATAGGGTTCCGTGTTGACTTCGGTACAAGTTAAAGCGACACGAAAAACCCACCCCTCGTGTGGTGCATCAATAAATTGGTCTTTGAAGTTGTGCTTCTAACAAAATATTTTTGTCACGTGTGTCGATCCCAACACTAATACAGTGTGTGAAAAATTGTTACCAACCCAAACTAGGCCCGCGTTGTATATATTTAAAATATATTAAGGTCAATATGTTACCCATATCTATTTAAATAAAAATCAATTGCTGTTCGTTAGTCTCGCTAAAACTCGAGAACTGCTGGACCAATTTGGCTAATTTTGGAATTGAATTATTTGTGGAAGTTCAGGGAAGGTTTAAACGTAGGGTAGTGTAGTGTAGTGTAGTGTAGTGTAGTGTAGGGTAGGGTAGGGTAGTGTAGGGTAGTGTAGTGTAGGTAGGGTAGTGTAGGGTAGGGTAGGGTAATGTAGTGTAAGTGTAGTGTAGTTAGGGTAGGGTAGGGTAGTGTAGGGTAGGTTAGGGTAGGGTAGGGTAGTGTAGGTTAGGGTAGTGTAGTGTAGGGTAGGGTAATGTAGTGTAGGTTAGGGTAGTGTAGTGTAGTGTAAGGTGGAACGAAGTTCGCCGGGACAGCTAGTAGAATATAAAATCGAGATGCGTCATAAGATACAATTTCCAGGAGAAGAAATACAAAATTAATTTTAAATTAATTTTCTATTTCTTCTCCTTCTCCTTCTCCTTATGACAATTTAAAATTCAGTTGCCAAACCTAGTTCAAATTTAACTTGTAAATAAATGTAGTTGGATCCCGGTTGGCCAACGATCGTTGTATTCCCCAGAATACGAATTAAACACTCCAATTAACAAACTGAACACTTCTTAAAGTTTAAATAATTAATTTCTTAAGATTAAAAAAAGGGTGAAATCGGAAACTTGTGGTCGGACATCACTTGTGGTAAAAAAGCAAAAAGAGTTTACTTTCCTTTGGCCGGGGGACGAAAAAGGCTGGGCAGTGTGCGGGTTTCTCTCCGCAGATGGTAGCTGCCTCAAAGGAAGTGGACACCCGCAGTAGCCAAAGAAAGGCCAAAAGTGGTGGGTGGTGAATATCCCAAAAGGTGGTGGGTGACATCCTATGAAAAACAACGTATTATTACACGACGAAGCCAGACTAAAATAATAATAATAATAATAATTTATTCACTTTAAGAAGTCTTATCATATATAATACTTACAGAAAAAAAAAATTCCTCACCTCTTGCAAAACTTGAGGACACGAGTCTGTGAGCTTCATAAATCGTCTAATTTAATTAATTAAGCATGATTTCAACGAAAACAACAAAAAATATAAAATGGACACAAGAAAGTAAAAGACTATCTCTTCATTTGATTTCCAACAAAAAAACATGACAGCTGCCGAATTTCAAAATCTTATAGCGTATTAGCTGTAAACAGAACCAAAGAGATTTTAATTTTTGCGACGAAAAGGAGTGTTCATTGCAATACTCACTTTAGTATATTTTTATTTTTTTGGTGATCCTGATATCATGTTTTTCCTATCTTCTTTTTAAGAATGTAAAGCAAATATTACATTGAGTGTTTGAGTAAAATGATGAACAGTATCCTGAGACAAACAGTTTGTAAGTAACGACTCCGGCACCTACTCGTAGCTGATGCAAGCTCCGACACGCACTCTGCCGATTTTTTACCAATAGCGCAATAAAACTACCCCCGAAACAGTTTCACGGCCAAATGAGTTTGAGTAGAGGGCGGCCATACAAGATCGATGTTTATGGGTTTACGGGCCCTGCAGGGCGGGTGTATCGCCTATCGCCTATCGCCCATCGAGCCTCCCACCGCCACGGAGCGCGGCGGCACGGCGGCACGGCGGCATCGAGAGGTAAATCATATTTATGGAATAATTAAGGCGTAAGATGGCATATCCGGAGGATCAATTTATGGGGGTATGGTGTACGCAACGTAGGAAATAATTTACTAGGTACCTGTGGAGGTTGTTGATTGCTTCGGCATAAAAAGATAGATAGATAGACCGCGTAAAAACGTTACACGTCCCTCTTGGCAGTCGGGTAAACGTGTACCCTGTGCCACTTAGGGATCAGGTGTATTTAACGACACCTCGCACTCCACAATCCATCAATCCGTTCAGGCTACCGTCTCAGCCGAAGATATAAAAATACACACATACATACATACATATAAATTTATATTAAAATACATAATTACATACTTGAATACATCTAAAACATTACCCTTCTAAGAAGAGAGCAACAGAGCATCCGAGTAAAAAGGTAAAACGCGGATGAAGCCGCGGGGCAAAAAACATGTCATCATATCAGCTCATATACGTCCCCACCGAGGGGCTCGAGCCTACCCTGAATTAGGGCGATCGGGACTTAGTCGACCACGCTGGCCCAGTGCGGGTTGGTCGACTTCACACACAACCTGCGAGTTTCTTCGGAGGTGCAGGTTGTGCAGGTTTCCTCACGATGTTTTCCTTCTCCGTTAAAGCAACGTACATATAATGTAAGTTTCGAAAAACTCATTGGTACATTGGCCGTCCAGATTTGAACCCGGCACCTCTGGTTAGCAGGACCGGGTCGTTATCAGATGAGCCATCGACGCTTCTGTAATCTATAAGAATTGCGCAACTTCTGTAAGTAGGCAGGCGCGCCGCTATCTGTTTTTACTGCCCATGACAGAAAATCTTCTCACGACATCCCCAAGTGACCAAACTTCCATTTCGCTCGCGCATCATCTCTCCCTTCCCCCTTATGTCGTTCTTATATTATAAAGTGTAAAATGTGATATCATTAGAATTCCTTGCGGATGCTTTCCTCTGCAGCGACACCGCACCGCACCGGGTGTTCGCGTGCGGGTGTTACCGCCGTGAGAGGAATGCAGCTCGGGGGCGACGACAACGAGAGAAAAGTGTCACGGAGCAGACGAGTACTTTGGAAAATTGAGAATTTCGTGCGATAAACAATGATAAACACAGTTTTATCCCACACTGGACACTTGATACAACGGGCCAGAAATGACATTTCAAAAAAACGAATGACGGAACAAACAAAATGGCGGCGAAATCCTATACGTTTGACAACCAATCTGTCTCAATCTGGGTGACCCCGGTCGCAATCTAGAAAGCGGCAGGGAGTGTCCATAATGTATGTTTGTACTAATATATATACTTTGGTTTTTTTCAATACCATGAGAAAAAACCCATTAATAACGGGCCTCAGAAAGCACGGAGCATGGATAATAGAAGTGCAGTACATAATTTTGGTATTCCAAGCACCAATTTACGAATTGACACCATTCCGATAAAAGAAAAATGTAGTGTCACCCTATTCCAAAAATAACGACTACTATCTACGTGAAAAGGAACAAAATAAGTAAGCAAACAACACTTACAATAAATATGAAATATTTCAACTGGCCCCACAGTGGGATTTGCTGTGTATTACCGGAAATTAGATACTAATATATGTTGGGCCACCTGGGAAGACACGTTCAATTAATTTTGACGTGGATACGTCTTTAAAATTGCTTCCATAGGCACGCAATTCAAAAAAACTAATGATAACAAAAATCTTAGGATACAGTTTGGTGTTGCAGCTACATCTATCATCTTACCACAATCATCGTACAAGTACAACTCTCGCTTGCACGCTCGGCTTAGGCGTAACGTGACAATGACGTCACACTGGCGTAACGTGACAATGACGTCACAGTTTTTCGTTTAAGCAGCCCGTGTCATCAATTTATAAGACGTTATCAGGTTAAAAAATATATTTTTTCGTGTCGCTTCAGTCATACAACAAAATGTTTGAATTAGTTTCAATGACCCACGATAGTAAAAATACCTAATTTTACACCCACTATGTGAACTGATTGGCCTACCCAGCTACGAGCTACGAGCTATGAGTTACGAGCTACGAGCTACAGCGGCCGCTACACTAAACTCGTAGTCCAAAGGATATATTCATTTTCTTCATTAACAAACAAAATTAAATATTTACACAATTGTTTAACATTGAAAATGTTTTTATGCTCACTGTGGTAAGGGCGGTACGTTTTTCAGCGAAAGTGCGACATGGCGATTACTCTGAAATTATTTAAGGCATCGTAAAAATTTAAGTGTCAAAATGTACGTATTGGCAAGGACTATTATGAAGAAAAACTAAATTTTAATTAAATCAAAAACTTTTTGGGAAATTGTTATAACTGAAAAATTAAAAATTTTGCTTGAATTTAGTCATGAAACGGCCTATATCTTAAGGGTCTTCAGGAAGCTCTAGTTTCAATACAAACATAGTTCCGCTTTAATACAACAACTACGTTCTAGTATGAATCCAAACTTTGTACATACATATCGATGTTTGTAATTAGTTTTCATCGTAGTAAATCGAAACATAAGTAAACAAAGGCCTAATTAATTTTGTACTGAAAGTTTGAAACTGTTCTTATTTTTTTCATTTTATATTTGTACTTATAAAACTAACTACAAACATCGATATGTGTCTACTCAATATACATATTTGTATTGTTTGGATTCAAACCGGCAAGTAGTTTTTCTAGTTTTTATGCAAACTCAAGCTTCCTGGGAAAATTAAAATTGAAAATTGAAAAACCAGTTAGAGGTGTGATGTCGTGTGACATTCTAAATGAAATAACAATAAAATTGGTTAAATATTTAGTATCGGATTTAAATAATTTTATAAAGCGTAAGATCTGTGTACCTTTTACTTTCTTACCAACAATATTTTTCTCTTAAATGGCGCAAGGGATATCCATCAAATTACAATCATCAAAAACTCATATTGTACAATAACATGCTGTAAATAAAATGTCCAGGAAAAGTCCCTAAAAGATACCTCCCATACAAATCCTTCATCTGGAAGATACATTTGTATTAAATCTGTGTTCGTGAAAGTATGATAAGCTGTATTCAATAATTCATTGCACTTGCTAACGCTCTAACGTACCAGCTACTACGCTTCCTGTGGTAGCACAGCTAAGCTATACTGTTTCGGTCTACGTATCTGCGTCGTTTTAACGAAAACTGTGTGCGTTAAGAAGCGATCTCACTTTTAATTACTCTGCTGGGGCGTCTCGGGATACCTGATAGCGGGAAAATGCTTATATACAAAGAATTATTATGACTACTTTTTTATCTTATAAGAAAACACCAAACGAGTGTAATTACTTTTTTTTAATCCACAATTGAGAGTCCTTGGCACCATCTTACCTGATGGTAAGTAACGATGATGCCGAAGATGGATCTTACCAATATTCTCCAAGGCAATGGAGAACTAATGCTCTTACCTTCAAGTCAAAAAGATTAAGGTTCTTAACATAAGAAAACGCCCTTCCACCAACTAAACCTAGACTCAGCCGGGAATCAACTTCGCGACCTCCTAATGTGAAGCTAATGGACTAACCATTACGCGACGAGGGCGGTTCTACTGAAATTAGAGCTATGACACGTTAGAGTATATATTTTTTACAAAATTTTTGTAGCCACGGCAACTCTACGTGACAGTGAGTGGTTATTGGCAAAACAAACAGTTTCCCGCACCGTGCAGTTAAAACAACCATCTGCCTTTGTTGGGGTTCCAAGTTCGTATGGGCGGCGCTATTTGCAATTCAATACTAGTAAATTAATCGCTTGTTATCTCGGAGTCTGGAGTTAACAATAACAGCCATAGACATGAATCTTATTAGAACCGCCACGTAAATGAAATGTAGTGAGATGATGCCAAGGGCTTACCAGTTATGAATAAAAAAATAAATAAAAAAAAACAACCCTTGCTTGCTTCAATGGTTTTACGATTTTGCCCATACTTTTACGTATAAAATTTTGAAGAAAATTTTATTTATGTTCAATGATTAGTTTATTTTCTATATAATTATACATGCATGCTTGCGTTTTCAAGAAATTAATCAAACTTTTAAGAAGCATGCTCAAGAGTTACGCTACGTTTAACGAAATAGCAATAGGAAGGACATCAGCGTGAGCGTCATGTTACTAACATACAAAACAGTCATAACAAATGCTTATGCAAGAAAGGAAACCAAGTGATGTGATGATAGTCAGAGTGGCGAGTTCTCGTAAAATAAACTGTACAGCAACGCTGTGCATACTTTGGCACGTAGCATTTACCATAAGATGTAGTTGGGCGTACACGAATCAAGTAGTGACATTACAATTGATTAGCAGCAAAGCCTGTGTTGCGGCCCTAAAATAGCACTACCCTGTTTTTCTCGAGGTTGTCATAAAGCCCCCCCCCCCCTCCTCCCTCTTCTATCATGAGTTGCCTATGTCCAGCATTGGACGTCATTAGCATCAGATCAATGAGCTAGAGGCAAAGAATAGAGATACCTTATACTTATTATGTTAATATACTTACGTGGATAAAAAATATATAAAATAATCATGATTTGGGTAGCTCGTTTCGATTTTCCCTCGAATAATGAACTTCCCAATGTAGTGTGCCTTCGTGTCAGCCAGATTTTATCTAGAATAACTAACTACTCATAACCATATCATATAGGTATAGTAACGTACATTGGTTCATCATTAGAGCCATATTTGAGTAAATACAATGGCGCATCGGGAGCCGGTTGAGAGGAGCGATGGCTGACTCTCACGTTATACTCGTGACCGAGTGCTGTCCGTGTGAACTGGCCTACACGTCTTGTCAAAGGCGTTCATGACATTCAATAATTTTAATTTATAACTTCTCGTGTCATATTGTTTTCATGTTCTAATGACATTATTTGTTTTTTTCTTTTATATCACGGATTGGATTTTGACATTATTGACTAATGATTGTTTATTTCTTGATTTTTTACAAATGAAATTATGTAATCACTATTTTATGACTATCAAAAGAGTGTAATTTGCATCTGTTTTGAATAAATATCTTGAATCTTGAATCAATGTTTTTTTACTTCCTAAATAAAAAACACGAAAAATTAAATAAAACAGCTGGATAAATTGTAATATTTCACGAATTCAATTGTGTATTGAACGGATTAGGGTACTACCTCATCCGTTCAATACACATTTGTATTGTAGTTTCTATCAGTGTAATAGAATCGAAATCATAATCTCAAGTTAGATTTTTTTGCTATTACATTATAACGTACTTCAATCATTCGTCGCTCAAAATTACACCTCTATATTGTCTGAGGCAAATGTGAAAACTGTTCTGTATTGTTTTATCTCTGTGGCAGCGTGGCTGGATCGCTGCGGGGTCATTAGTATGCATGAAATTAAAGAAAACAAACGAGGATCGGGGCGGGCGGTGCGTACTCGCAATTGTTGGGGCAGAGGCGGGAGGCACGAGGTTAAACCTGCAATAAAGGTATGTATTCACGGATATCGTTACCAACTGTTACTAAGGCTTCTGCTTCTGCAGCTGAACTTCTTCACCCAGGCTAAGGCAGGTGAGACAAATTCGCAAAACGTTATAGATCTAATAACAAATCATTGCATTCCTTGTACGGGACCGTGGCTTCGTAAAACGAAAAACAAATCTTATATTGAAACCAGTTTTATACAAAGATATTTTTTTTCTCCTTTGTAACTGGTAACTGGTTACGAAACTGCGGTAACGTAAACAGCTGAAGGGAGCTAATTTGTGAGCTTAGAAAGTCTTTTTTTTTTACTTTTTTTAAATGCATCAAATGATGATGGGCAAAAGAGTTCTAAGAGTCGCCGCAGGCGTGGGGTATGTCTAGAGTAAGAACATTTCAATGTCTACTGATAGGATGTAGTACACTCAGATGTGTTCCGGGACACTAGGTACCTGCTTGTATCTGGTTTCAAACGAAACTGAGTAACTTTCTAAGCGTTTCCAATCCATCGGACAAAGTGCACAACTTCTTGAACCGGCGGTGTCACTAAGTATATATAGTCATGTGGAGGTAGCACGCAAAATTAAGACAATTGTATTTTCATCACACTTATTATTCTGTTGATGATGTCTGACTGATGGTCTTCTATTACGATAACATTTTGTTTGCCTCACATTTAGTGCGAACTGAGCCATATTTAGAAGAAATTTAAAGCTGCTATTTAGGTATTTGTTATATTTTATAATAAGGGCACTTCATTGGCTATAAACAAAAAGTAGTTCCATAAAAAACCGTCCCAGGTTACTTGAAGTATCAGCTGTCAAACTAACCTCTTGCTGCGAACCGCACTACTCGCTACTCGCCGGACACCGCTAGTTAATACAGTCAATTTGAGGTAAAATGAACAAATAATATATAATAATAAGTAACAAGTTGGCCAGTGTGTGTTGCCAGTAAATACATACGGAACTGAGACATGGTCGCTTACTATGGGCCTCATAAGAAGGCTCAAGGTCACCCAAGGGGCGATGGAGTGACTGATGCTCGGAGTTTTCCTGCGCGATCGAATCAGAAATGAGGAGAACCAAAATAATCGACATAGCTCACAGAAACACAGATCAATTATTTAAGTAGTAATAGTGTGGCATCTGTAAGAGCTCTTAGACAATATTTCCTATTAATTCCCCCACCATCCTTCTTAATAACAAAATAGAAGCCTAAAATAAAACTTGCCCAGAGGTTCAATAATAATAATCTAGTCACCTGCTATGTCTATATTTTACGTTAGCCAAAACTAACGTGGCGTTTCCTTTCTTTTATTTTTACTCTTGTACTGCTCGTTCGTTACTAGGCTAATGAGGCCATCCATACTCTGCACGCGGGGTGTAAGGCCAGGTTCCGAGGCCTTCAAGCGGCCACAGCTCAACGACTACCATCTAGCAGAAGCAACCAGTACCAACGGCTCCACGTAAACGGTCGAGGTAAATTCCACTAACACTAACCCATTCAGGTTGCAACCGTGTTTGTAGTCAGCTAACCTGCGTGGTCGACGTGACCGTTTCTACTGCTGCGGCTGAATTTCACTAATTTGTTATCAAAACGTTAACAAAACATAAACGTCCCCACTGCTGGGACACGGGTCTCTTCCCAAACTCGGGGAGGTAAGGCCGTACTCGACATACAGGGCCGAGTCCGGTTTAGTGGAGTATGTAGAGCGAATGGCGAACCCTGCTGTCAGAAATATTTCAAGCCACTTGAAAGGCATCTGATGTGGCTTATTGACTGTCATCTAGTGACAGAAACCGGCGCCATTGCCTTAACGTGCCATCCAGGTACAGTTAACCTGTGCGATGGCCCCAACCACGCTAATCACACGAGCGCTGTAATTTCAAAGTTTGCAGGATATGAAGTTAGTAATAAAATCAGAGCTTCGTAACTGGATATACGATTATTCCTCGCATGACCTTTAATCCGAGTCTATTCCACTAGGCGACTAATGCTTTCAATAGACCGAGCTCAATCTATGGTTCGGAAACATTTACCGAAAGAAAAAAAGATTATTTTTCCCCTGTCTGTCCACCCATCATACTCTACACCGAATCACTCGGAATGTGATTAGCGTGTTATCATTTAATTCAAATAAATTTTGCAAAATAAATTTGAGCACGTTTTGCAGCCGTCCTAGCCGTATACTCAGCTTTATTCGAGCTATAAACTTTACGCGGGCCCCGGCGAGGCTTATTGCGGCACCGAGTCCAAGACGACGCTACCACAGACTAACAGTCAACTATAATTTGCTAAGCATGAGAATATTAAATTCTGGATACGGTATGCGTCAAAAAAAGAAGAAGTTTTGAAATATCCGATCCATAAGGTTGTTCACAAAGGTTAAGTATTATTTTTGAAGTTGAACAATAATATCAGTTCAAGGCAAAGACTCGTCTTTTACACAAAGAAAACCTTCTGAACCTAAACCATCCCGAGGCAGGACGCTCCGGATTCCCTTCTGAACCTAAACCATCCCGAGGCAGGACGCTCCGGATTCCCTTCTGAACCTAAACCATCCCGAGGCAGGACGCTCCGGATTCCCTTCTGAACCTAAACCATCCCGAGGCAGGACGCTCCGGATTCCCTTCTGAACCTAAACCATCCCGAGGCAGGACGCTCCGGATTCCCTTCTGAACCTATACCATCCCGAGGCAGGACGCTCCGGATTCCCTTCTGAACCTAAACCATCCCGAGGCAGGACGCTCCGGATTCCCTTCTGAACCTAAACCATCCCGAGGCAGGACGCTCCGGATTCCCAAGCAGTGAAGAGTATGATGTTAAAGACAAGCCAAGGCTCGCCTATTAATTCAAAGCAAGCTTTGAACCTTATCCATCCCGAGTCGAGGAGCTCCTTATTTCCCAACTTTATAACCAGCGAAGACTATGATGTAAGAGGCAAATCAAGACTCGCCTATTACATCAAAGAAAGCCGTTTAAACCTAAACCATCCCGAGCCAGAATGCTCCAATTTCCCAAGCTCTATAAACCAGCGAAGACTATGATGTAAAAGGCAAACCAAGACTCGCCTTTCATATCAAATAAAACATTCTGGACCTAAACCATCCCGCCTCGGGGTGCACCGAACTGTCGAGCTCACTTCGATCGCTCCTGTGTAAGTTTAGGAGTTCCAGGTACTTCGTACGCAAGCAGATAAACTTAACCATTCGAGTCGGGGTGCTTCGAATTCCCGAGCTCGCTCGGCTTGCTCGATTCGTCAGAGTGGAGTGGAATGGAATCTTAAGCGCAGTTAGAACCCAGAAGGAATGTCTCGTCGAAACGAATCATATATGTGCCCAAGTATAAGGTAGCTGCTCTACTTTATACCTTTTAGGAGTTCCCCTTGCTGCTTGCTATTTTCATAATCATATCAGCACTAGATCACCATGTTTATTTTATTTTTATGCAAACTACATCACCTATGTGTCAAGTTTGATTAAAATCTAAAAATAAGTGAAATTCAATAAAAAGGATTTATCCCTTATTTTCCACCCTTAGAGGTGGAATATTTTCTTTTATTTAAAAAGGACGAACCTCTTATAACATATTCATTAAAATAAATATCACAAATATTGGTTAACACTCAGAAAAGATATCGCATAACATACACACCCAAAACGACATGCAGTTGAATTGAGAAACTCTTATTACAATGACAGTCCACGGTCAAAGATATACAAAAGAGAGGACGCTTCAGTAGACGCATTACTTTTTTATCTATATACGTAATAAGCTCATTTTTTCTTCAAACAACATTACAGCAAAGTAGTCACTAAAGATACAAAAGAAGATATTTTCATGAAGTCTGTTTGCAAACGAAGGCGCCAACATTGCGCGTCGAACGCGTGATGCTTGAATAACACGATGACAAACTGTCAAAAGCACTTCCAATACCACACACTTTGCCAAACATAAGGAAATAAACGAAAATGTACTTAAAGTTTAACAAGAATAAGGTTGAAAGGAAACGCAAGGATCAATTTGTGTTTAACAAATACACGTCTCGCAAAATTTCAATATTTCGATTCGCATACGAATGGAATTTTATTTCGCGATTTTTAACTGAAAAGTTCCGTTACTTAGATT
This sequence comes from Coleophora flavipennella, assembly GCA_947284805.1. Classification (NCBI taxonomy): domain Eukaryota; kingdom Metazoa; phylum Arthropoda; class Insecta; order Lepidoptera; family Coleophoridae; genus Coleophora; species Coleophora flavipennella. The sequence continues at coordinate 780,376 of OX369257.1, forward strand.
GTTTGTGTACAACTTGGTTTTACAGAAATCAGTGCTTTTGAAAAAAAAATTCTGAGAATTTATTGTTTTCAAGGTCCGAGGTCATTGGGTTTTTTACGCAAAATCAAATCTAATCTAAATATATATATACTAACTCAAAGGTGACTGACTGACTGACATAGTGATCTATCAACGCACAGCCCAAACCACTGGACGGATCGGGCTGAAATTTGGCATGAAGGTAGATGTTATGACGTAGGAATCCGATAAGAAAGGATATTGGGAAATTCCCACGGGAACCGCAAAAATCGGGATCTGCGCAGGCGAAGCTGCGGGCATCCACTAGTACTAATATAATATTCAACTATTTTGAGTGATGATGAACAATCGAAATAGTGGTAAGATCTTAAACTTAGACCAGTGGTTCTGAGAGTGTGTGCCGCAGCGCACTGGCAGTCTGGCAGTCTGGCAGTGTGGGAGTCTACAGTAAACACAAGAAATTATCGCTGTGTGGAGTTTTAACTAAAAATGTATCCTAATTTTTATGCGTCATTAGTCAATCTATAATTGTGGCCGGTACGTTTCAGGAACTGGTCCTGAGAAGGACGGAAAAAAACAGATATTCTCATATCACATGACGCCTTTTTGAAGTATTTTTTTTATCTGTGGACAAAAATTATAAATTTAACAAGCGTCTCTTTTCGATTATGTAATTTCCTAGGCCTACCTAAAACTTCTTCTACCATTCTGTTATATGTACGTAACGTCGTAGCTCCAAAACGGCTGGACTAACTTTGATGCGGTTTTATTATAGTGTCAAATAGTGAAATATCTAGCGGATCACTGCACGTTTTGGTACAACCTGCACCAGATTTTGCTTCGCTGCAAAAATGTGGAACAGAGCCAGGGTGCCGTGACAAGTGACTAAATCTGTATAAATGTTTCTTGAACCGAAAAAGTTAAGGAAACTCTGACACTCACATTATTTATTTGACCTAATGAAAGATTCACTTACAGATAAAGACACACAACAGTAGGATTACATATATACTAAACTACATTCTCCATTGAAAATAAGAACATTTAAAATGTATATTTATCACTCACGATAACGTCTGCATTGTACTTAAGGTGACACATAAAGGTTTGCGGATGTCTACGACACATGTCTTCCTAGAGTAGACATTACCTGTATCCATTAATTTTTTTAACTGCCTTCCATATTACCATACACCTCATGTCATTATCGTGAACTACCTAAGAAAACAGGTGTATCTCTTAACGGTCTCCAGGAGGCTCGAGTTTCCATACAAACATAGTTCCGCTTTAATACAAAAACTACGCGCCGGATTGAATCCAAACTTTGCGAATATACTGAGTAGACACCTATCGATGTTTGTCATTAGTTTTCATCATAGTATATTTAAACGTAACTAAACGACGGCTTAAATTAGATTTGTACTGAAAGTTCTGCTCTTATATTTTTTCGTTTCATATTAGTACTTCGAAAACTAATTACAAACATCGATATGTGCCTACTCAATATATTCGCAAAGTTTGGATTCAATCCGGCATGTAGTTTTTGTATTAAAGCGGTAGTACGTTTGTATGGAAACTCGAGCCTCCTGGGGACCCTTAAACAAATAGTTTAAGGTCCTATTGTAAATGGCTATCATTAATAAAAAAAATGTTATTATATACAAAATGCAAATCCTTCTTCAATTAAACTCAATAGAAATTGAACAAGACAATAAGGCAAAATTATAATCTCATTCCCCTACAAGAGACTTAAAAAAATTAATTGCAATTACCAGAGAATGAATCGCAGTACTCTTGCACCCGCCAGTCAGGTCCCAAGTCTTTGTCTTGATGCAAATGCATCTCCAGACCGAGATCCAATTCGGGACCAAATCCCCAAGGACATAAGTGCTCACCGCAGTTTTGAATTAAAATATCTCCCGTACACACGAAATTCAACTTAGATGCAGCGCTCTTTAGGTTGGAACTTTATTTCTTCGTAAATGAGGGTAGTTTAACGTTCCCCGGAAAAGGTTATAAAACGGAAGGACTGTAAAAATCGCAGTACATATAACCGAGAATGAAGTTGCGGACAATTCTCATGAATCACATACGAATCCGGAGGACTTACCATGTTAATTGGATGATAAATCTCACTTCCTTGTAACGTGAACATTATTAATTTAACGTTAAAAGGCACGAAATCAAAATTTTGTTTTCATAGGGCGAGATTTTCGTGGATGTAAATAAGCTTTGATTATCATAATATTTAACCCGGAAGCTTTCGCAAAAAAAGTGATTAATAAATATATTGACGTAATGATTGAATTGAAATTTTCGTAATTTAAAATTAGCTTTTGTATAAGGGTCAGTTCAAATTGGGGGCGAAGCGATGACGACTAGCGCAGCGTCAAGTTCGAGCGGCACGACTTCACGTCTTGCTGCAAAGGTAGAAGGTGCACAAATGCGAAAACCGCGCAGATGTCATTTACTGACATTTGATCGATGCGCGCCATTTAAGCACAGTTTGAAAACATAAAAATGTGCAAGGTTTAAACGTGACGAACTACTTTTCAACTTGACTTTACTTCTACTTTTGACTTATTACTGTTACCTTATGAATATGTAAACGGTGCTTCCTGTAGCGACCCATCACGTCCCACAGTTAGGCCACGAGTCATTTTTCGAATTCAGGAAGAATAAGTCATAGGGTCATGTGGGGGCCAACAGGATTGGTAAAAGAACTAGTGCCAGTGGCGAACCGCACTCTCAGCAGTTTTTAAGTTACCTAAAGGCCACTGACACGGCTTTAATGACTGATATGTCGTTATAACAATCAGGACCAATGGCTTGACGTGCCTTACGAAGCACGTACGGTCGAGATGAATGCACCTACAATTAAACTCATCAAGGTAATGATCTTACTTGCGGCCAGTTAACCTGCTTGATCGACGACGTAATCACATAAGTCGCACCGAGCTAAGCCTACTTCGATCCTCATGCATGTCTAATTCAGTGATCATTCAATCCCCGACCAACGTCTAGCTGCCTACTATAAGCAATATAGCGCTACAGCGCTATAGCGGCTGTATAACCTGAAGTTCTGGACAGTCTACTCCGCTAAATTCCTGATGTGCTTTGTCACGGTATTTAAGTTTTTCTATGTCTTACTTACCGTATTGCTTCAATTATCGACTTTTATTCTTATTTTAGCATTAATATAAAAAACCGGCCAAATGCGACTCGGGGTCACACAAACAGGGTTCCGCACCAAAATTTATCTACCAACAGAACAAGACCTCTCAGTACATAGGTGCTTTGCTGTGAGATAGGAAGGATTTTAGATTTTCTCATTATTTTTTCTATGATCTGTGCACTCAACCTTATATACTGTGATTTTTTCAAGATTTTAGGCCCAGTAGTTTCAGAGACAAGGGGAGGGAAAGTGGGGGAATGGTAAATTTTCGCCTATTTTCTTTAATGAATTCAAAACTGTTTATCTTAAAATTATAAAAAAATATCACTGAGATTTAAAAACAAGCCCTTTCATTTGTTAAATTACACAAGATAATATTTTGAAAAACTTTTCTTTTTAAATTTATAATTTACCCCTCAAAAGTAGCCCACTGTTTAAACTTCATTTATTATCGTTACACGTCCATCTTTGGATCACCAACTTACATACATATACCGAATTTCAACTCAATCGGTCCCGTAGTTTCCGAGAAAATTGAAAAATTGGACAGACAGACACACAAGTGATCCTACAATGGTTCCGTTTTTACCTTTTGAGTTACGGAACCCTAAAAACATAAAACAGTGAACTAACGTGTTTACCACACGTACGTTCAATCAAATCATCTAACATCAGAAGTACTTAATCATGTTCCCAACTCCAATAAGTTATTCCTTTTGAATTCAGCAGCCAGCGCTAGCATATCTTCATTCCTTACTCCGCGTGAGGCACCGTGAGGCACATGTACGAGTACGACAGTATTAATATTCCCGCGTTCGTGATATATCGCCATTCATTCTTGCGATCCCACGTTTTCCAGCGGCATTATGAAAGGCTCTAAATCACACTACATTCAGTCAAAGGCCTGCGCGCACTAAATCTTGGACTGAAAAGTTGTTTATGGAACTACGAGTGCTAGCAGTTCATCTCGAGGGAGTTCCTCCCCGGGTGTGGAGTCCATTTATTTCTTAAATAAACTTTTTGAAACCGAATGTTGGTGTGCGGACAAGTTATAGTCGTATAGTTGCTATGTGTAGGTAGGGGATAAGTTGTGTCTTACGCATTAAGTGTAGAAAACGCTGCTTACTATACTGAGCTTTAGAATATTTCTTTTTAGGGTTCCGTAGTCAACAACGAACCCCTATAGTTTCACCATGTCCGTGTGTCCGACTGTTCGCGGTTTAACTGTGAGATTCTTAGTACTAGTAAAATGTAAATTGGCATGGTTAGACATACATATTAATAACGCCGACTTAGTGGCAAAATAAAATTTTTAAAAATATTTTTAAGCATCTCCCCTATACGTAAAAGTGGGGGTGAAATTTTTTCTCATCTTTCCCATAGGGTGTCGTTGTATAGATCGTTCAAAAATATTTCGGGTGTGTTATAGATAACCTTTTTCGATTCAGAGATCTGTTTGCGAAATTATTGTGCTTTAAAGTGCAAATTTTTGTTAGATTCAAGTGTTGCCCCCCCTTGCTAGCTAAACCACTATTTCAGGACAACTGATGGTAAGTGACGATGATGCCGAAGATAGAAGCAGGCTTACCAAGATTCCTCAACGCAATGGTCATCTATCTGGCTATCTCATCTTCAAGCCGGAACACATCAATGTTGTTAACACTTGGCGGCAAGACTAAGATAAGATGGTGGTAGCTGGCCAGGCGAGCTATGAAAATGTCCTACCACCAACCAAACCGAGTCTTCCAAAGTTGACTCCACCTGGAACCGAACCCGCGACCACCTAGTGTGCAGCGAATGGACTAACCATTACACCACGGAGGCAGTTAAAAAAAATGAAAATAGTAAGACAAAATATTATAATAAATTTAAAAGGAAAACTATCATTGCTGAGTAGGCTTTTTTTGTTTAGAATCAACTTAAGTTGGATTTGTAAAAAGTTCGTGGAATTTCCATACCAAAAAAAATATATTTTGCTTCATAAAATATATATATTTTTTAAATACTACGAAACCCTTGTTTGCGCGCGGTCCGCCGTCCGACACTCACTTGGCCACTTTTGTATAGGTAGTAAGTATTTGCGTGTTCTTTATTCATCCTAAGCTCATGTCATGACGTCATGACCATTACAAAAGTTGGATAAATTTCATAATAACTACGCACTTGACATTCAACTCCTACTCCCAGGCCCCTTACTAAAACATACGACCTACGACTTTGGGTGTAGGTGCCAATCACATCGCAACACTAGCTAATGGCCTGTTAGCTGTTAGCTGTTAGCTGTTAGCTGTTAGCTGTTAGCTGTTAGCTGTTAGCTGTTAGCTGTTAGCTGTTAGCTGTTAGCTGTTAGCTGTTAGCTGTTAGCTGTTAGCTGTTAGCTGTTAGCTGTTAGCTGTTAGCTGTTAGCTGGAGGATTTGTTTGAGAAAACATTTTTTTTGGGTTCCGTACACCCTAAGCGCGTATCGACGGGATCAGCCTCCGCTGTCCGTCCGTCCGTCTGTCCGTCTGTCAGTGAGCTGTATTTCATGAACCGTAATTAGGTAGACAGTTAAAAGTTTCAAAGTGCCACACTCTTCTGTTTTCGCTATAATAAAAAAAAAACGAAAAATTGTATAGTTAAGGGGGCCTACTGTACAAAAACATGTTTTTGTAGGTATTTTAGAGGAACTATAGATTTATATATATCGTTAAAACGGTAATACATACAAGCGTAAAACTTGGTATGATTATCGTACTAATTTTAAAATAAAATAATAAAAACCGGCCAAGTGCGTGTCGGGCCACGCGCAATGTAGGGTTCCGTAGTTGCCATTATCGCATCCATATCTAATTTTGAAATTTCCAAATACAGCGGTTTAGTTGTAAGGGGGTGGGGACACTCGACTCCAACAAAATTTAGCAATTTCAAGCCTATTTTTTTGAAAATGGAACCTTAAATTATGAAATGGTCTGAGAAGGCTCACAACTATTTTTGAAGATCTAACCAATGTTACCCCACACGACTGGGTTTGACGAGAAAAAAAATCATACCCACTTACTTTACCCTTAAAAAGTTTTTTTTTCTCAAAATTGTTTATACAGTTTTCTTCGCGTTATTATTCTTTATAATCGTATATTTGCCAAATTTTAGCTCATAACCACTAATAGTCTAGGAGCTAGACCGCGGACCGACGGACAGACAGACATGACGAAATTAGAAGGGTTCCTTGTTGTACTACGGAACCCTAAAAAAAACATTTTTCTGTCGCTTGCATTGATGTCTGTTGTTTGTAATGTGAATATGTATCATTTTCATAGTTATGTGGATACTTGAACCCTCTGAGTGCAAGTCAGACTCGGACTTGGCTGGCTTTTTGCTTATTGACCATAAAATAAGAAATGATTAAATTACCTACTGCCATTTAAGTAAAGAAAATAACTACACTTTTTCACTGGTTTTTCGTTTCAATCAAAAACTACAAATAAATATAAAAAATTATAACATTTCTCGCTTTGTATTATTGTTGTATACTTGTAAAATTTATGCATCAAAATATTAGTCATATTAACTAGAGTTGAAAGTAACAGTGTAGACCTATCTTTGGGTTTTTTTTCTATCGAGCCAAAACAGCTCAATCGTGTTTCTAATAGCTTTTGACTTTAAGGAACATCATCAACAATAGGAGTATTTTTATTCAACCCTGGGTTTTCTATCGTTTAATATTACCGCATTAATGATAATAATTTATTTGTCGCGCGGTACCTGACCGCAGTGCGTATTGTCCGCCCGCCAAAGCCGGGGAGCCCCGAGCGAGTTTCAGCTAACTGTATGGAAATTGTGTAAACTGTTCCGGCTGCCGTCGATACCCGGCTCCGGAGCTCCGGCGCTCCGGCGCTCCGGCGCTCCGGCGCTCCGGCGCTCCGGCGGCCCGCCCCGGCCCGGCGGAGAACTAGCGAACAGTAAATGGCGAGGACACGAGTTGAGGTTCTGCTTGAGGACGATGTAACGTTAAAATAATTATCATATCAGCTCATATACGTCCCCACCGAGGGGCTCAAGCCTACCCTGAATTAGGGCGATCGGGCCTTAGTCGACCACGCGGGCCCAGTGCGGATTGGTCGACTTCACACACAACCTTCGTGTTTCTTCGCAGGTGTATTCAGATTTCCTCACGATGTTTTCCTTCACCGTTAAAGCAATCGGTGAGTATATTATGAAAGTAAGTTTCGAAAAACTCATTGGTACTTTGGCCGTCCAGATTTGAACCCGGGACCTCTGGTTAGGAGGACCGAGTCGTTACCGGTTGAGCTACAGACGCTTCAAGTAATTAACGACTGATAAATGACAGTACCTAATTGTACGTAAAGTCCCATCGCGTGAGTATTTTAGCAGGTACCCTAGTTCAATAGTACTTAGTTCATTCATGATGTATGTTTCGGCATTCGAGATGTAATAGCCAAATCGCCACGGTGTTGGAGATTTTAGGAAAGCTAGTCTCCATCATGAGAATCATGATGTATCATGTAGACCGCTATTTAAGACCTTGAAAATCTTGCCTCTGCCTTGTCTTTACGTATTTGAAATGGCTAAATTTGTTAAAAATTATCAGAAAACATTCTACAAGCAAGCGAGTGAAGTAACTGCAAGAGCGAAAAGAAAACCAAACAGGCTAGTTATGAGCGAAATTCCCAAGAGTACATAATATCAAAATTGCTATTGGATGGGTCACGTGATGTATAACAAATACAGCAGTCGTTTAAAGATCTGCCTTTCAATAGATTTAAGAAAACCCTACATGAATGGCTTCTTCATAATATGTTCTAGTCTTTTGATGAGTTTATGGGTCACAAATTATGATATATTGTCAAGGATTTTTGATGTTTTTTTAATTTTGTTTCTATCTATTTGTTACTATAATAACATTTGCATGCTGTTGTTCTATATGGCTAAACAAGTGATTCCTATTTTAATAACGAACATCATTTCACTTACTGTACCTTGTTTAAAAGCAAATAAATACTTACTTACTAATCTTCATTAAATAATATTTATTACCAAGTATTTAATATTGAAATCTTCATCTCCCCGTTCATCCGGTCCTCTCATCACCGTCTCACCAGATCTAAAGGCCCCTCCACATGAACTGAAAAACAAACGGGCGTGACGCACCGCAGCTACGCCACAAACCCGGATAATCATTCAGCGGGCTCATTATTTCCGTGTTGACAGATGAATTTATACAGCTCTGCGTGTCAGCGTAGGGTATAGGGTGTTGATTTTATTAGTTGACTAGCTTTTTCCCGCGGCTTCGCCCGCGTGGACATCGTTGTGTTGACTGACTTAGAGGACACGTTGGACATGATTTTTTTCCAGATCCCTCGGGAACTATGTCAGGATATGCTTATAAGTACATCATTTACCACCCCCTCAACCATCTCTATGCAAAAAATCACAAAAATCCATTGTTACAAAATTAACCAAAATAGAGTATTTTTTCAGTTCCCTCAAGAACAGGATAAAAAGTAGCCTTTGTCCTTCACAGTGATACAGGCTACCTGCATGCCAAATTTTATTAACATTGGTCAAGGCGTTGAAGCGTGAAAAGGTTACAAACAAACAAACAAACACATTTTCACATTTATAATATTAGTAAGGATTTTGATCCCGGAGTAATAATATTCAAAAACATAATGATTTTCCCAAAGAATCGCTCGCTTACTCCGATACACGTAAGATTGTAGCACCTGAGCTGGTATTGATTTTTATGAGCGCAGTTTAACTTACGTGGGGTTGATTGTACATTGATTCGCATTTTTTTTATTAATATATGTATTTTTTCTCTGGCTTTACACATTTATGCGTACATTTCCCAAGTAGGTAGCACAGATAATAAACGAATTAACTAAAACATCCGGTAGCTAGAAATCAAAAAAAGTGTGAAGTATATTTACCTATAAAAATGTTTGAAACCCAAGAAACTAAAGGAAAAGGATAGATCTATTAAAAATTAACTTTACCTTTCATTTAAAGTAGTTCATTGCAAAATGCCAACAATCTGGGTTTTAAAAAAAAGTGTTCACTTGTAATTTAAATAACATGTTTTTTCATCTGTTACTGTATTTATATAAACTGACCAAATGAACATCCTGTATACAAGTGTACCACAGAAGGATACAATGACACAGCATGACGACTGTATTACGAAGCTTCCAACTGAAATATTATGACGCTGGGAGAATGAATATGTATCACGTGCGATTACGGGGTACGTTCTCAATCGTGTGATATAATGTTGGATGAGCTAACATTCCTAACGAGTTGTACGAACACTCGGATCGTTCTGTGCTGTACGCCGCGCCGTTGTACATCCAGTTAATTACAATCAATAATAGGGATGACGAATGCTAGTCATTTGAGTTACTTTTTATTATCTGTCAAAAACGACATTTTGTTCTAAAAATGTTTGAAATACCTATGAGTGACGTCATAGTTTTGCAGCGTCATTTATGTACTTATTTTGTGATTTTGATGAATTAAAAATCGAGGACTTGATGGAAAACAAAACGAGTAAGGTTTTCCGAAGTTTAAGTAAGACAGCAATTTAGTGATCAAGAGTCCATTTTTTTTTCTGATGCTGACGTATTCTTGAGAAAAGTGGTCTTAAAAAAATCGGTGCGAGTAGGACTCCCGCTCCGAGAGTTCCGTACTACTGCACGTCTCCATACAACATATGACAATGACCTTGATACCAAACGCGACCAGTTAAAGGCCCGACCACCTGCGACCATTTCATACAATTACGAGGGTGGCATACTTACTTAATGCCCTCAGTGCGCGAGGAGTTTCGCTGCGAAGATTGGCTACATAAACCATTCTCGAGCGCACGCGCGGCAAACCGACTAGGAGTCGAAGTGGTCGCCATGACCGAAATCGGTCGGATAGATCATCATCATGACAATGATACGTATTCGCATTACAAACAAAAGAGATCAACGCGAGTGACAGATATATGCTTTTTTTGTTCAGTTCGGACCACTTTAGCGCAAATACAACTCGCGCTTAGCCAGTTATTTGTTGTTTTACTTCAGGATTAGTATTGTAATTACACTAAGTTTCACTCTCATATGTAATACCGTTTTTACGATAGAGCTAAATCAAAAACACCTACCAAATACCAATAAAAACAAGTTTTTTTACGAGGACCCGCTTAGTTTCTCATTTTATTAATTTTAGTTGTTTGACCTTTTAGCGGCAACAGAAATACACGTTCTGTGAAAATATCAAATGTCTACTTATTACTGATCATAAAATACAACTCGCTGACAGACATGCGGACAGCCAGCGGAGGCTTAGCATAGGTGGTAATAGGGTGCTGTTCGTCACCCTTTGGGTGTACGATACTCTAAAACACTTGTGTCAACCCCAGGTAGGTTGGTAGTAAATACAGATAAGGTAATCCGCTAACGCACCAAGAACTAATAGATACTACACTTGAAAAAGGGGTCATGTGCGTGTCGAACCACGCTCAAAGTTAGGGTTCCGTAGTCCAAAATGGTACCTACGTGGCTCCTTTTATTGGTTCTAATGTCAAACCTAGTGAAGGTTGTATTAGGCTCGCCTCTTTAAATACAACCTTTAACCTAAAGTATCCGAGTAGGGGTGCTCCGAGCTCCCAGCTCGCTTCGTTCGCTTCAACCATTAGTATTGTTGATTTCTAGTCTTCAAAATTATGAAACTTTGAAGGGTTATAAACAAAATTATGAAAGGTTGAAAACCTTCAAAACTTCGCTAACACGAGAGCGAGTTCGGGAGTTCGCAGCACTCCGACTCGGTGTTTTAAGTTGAACGGTGTATTGCAAGACTATACGGAAGCCACACGCTGCCGGGTGCTGTCCGTGGGGACCGGCTATGATAAGTTTAGTACCTACATTTAATAATTTCAATGGACAACATGTACTTTTGACTTCTCGTGTTATATCGTTTTCATGGTTTAATGAAATTTTGTTTTATGTGATTGCTTTTATTTTGACGACGTTGACTAATAAATGTTTGTTTTTAAACATTTAAAAAAAATACAATTTTATTCAATTCAATTTTACTATTTTATGACTATTTCTGAGTGTATGCACGTACTTTGAATAAACATTTTGAAAGTTGGAAACCACACCAAATTTCACGCTTGTATGATTTACCGTTTTCACGATACAACAAAAACGAAACAAAAACTTAAAAAAAATATGTATCTTGAATGAGCACCCTTAATTTTCAATGTTGAAATTTTTTATTTGGTAAATCCCCGTAATAACACATATTGTATGTAAATTTCAGCCACCTAAATGGGTGGTTATAGTACGGCTCAAAAGATACAGCTTTTTAAAAGTAAAACAGACGAACGGACAGACAGACATCCGGACAGACGGACAGCATCAGCTTAATATTAGGATCACGTTACCTGATATGGATATAAGCGTCGGTGGCTCAACCGGTAACGACTCGGCCCGGCCCTTCTAACCAGAGGTACCGGTTTTAAATTTGGACGGCCAATGTAACAATGAGTTTTTCAAAACTTACGTACTTAGACTTACCGATTGCTTTAATCGTCAAGAAACCTGCACACGCCTGCCAAGAAACTCGAAGGTTGTGTGTGAAGTCGACCAACCCGCACTGGGCCCGCGTGGTCGACTAAGGCCTGATCGCCCTAATTCAGGATAAGCTCGAGCCCCTCGTTAGGGACAAGTATATGAGCTGATATGATGACCTGGTATGGAACACTAAAAATGGCAACATGTGGCGTAGGATGACCATATCTGCATTTAATTGCGTTGACTTAGAAGCTATTTTTATTAAGAACTTTATGCATGTACATGAAAGCAACTGAATTAATATCAATAGAAATAATAATCTTTTTGATATGTTTGATATTTATTTCTACTTGATACCTCTACCCATTTCTGAAAAAAGCATAGTAAAAATAAGAATTTTGCTATGTAAAAAGGGTATCGACAGTCAGAAAGACAAACAAAAAGGTGGTTCTAAAAGGGTCCGTTTTTCTTTTCTTTCGTAGTGTGTTGGTAAAAAGTAGCTTTGAGCAAAACTAAGATCATTTCTAAGGTGCTTATCCATCAGCTATGCTAGCTAGGATCAGATGAGACGAGCGATTCTTCACCAAAAAAAGCACAAAATTGATATCAGCTATAGTCAATTTGAATGCGAATTGATAATGAGCCTTTTGAGAACAGTTGTTCAGTGTGATGAGTTAATGGCTCCAGTTTACCAGCTGGAGTCGCAGCTTGCGATGTCGAAAGGAAATCAAAAATGAAAAACTCAAAACGAAAATGGTGGGAGTAGCCCTCGGCCACCTTCGAAGAGACCTATGTAATGTTCACCTTCGAGTGACGACGGATTAAACAGAAGATTACCAATGTAAATGTGAAAATAAGTAAAAAAAAACTCATAAATGGCGTTTAGGTATTTTCAAAATTTTCGTTATCAATAACATTTATCAACACCTTAAATATCTTGAAAAAAAAACTCTAAAATGGTACATGTCATACAAAAAATGTATTTTTTTTCCAAAAGAGCGCTAAGGATATTTTTCAAGTTTACGCAATCGAGAAGAATTAATATCGAATGGATGTCAATGCTTTATGGTGTATCTAGAAAAATCTAAAAATGTGCCTCCCATACAAGTTCGTTCAGTGCGTTCAGTTTATTTAAGTGCTATATTATGAGTACACACTTTGATTATTGACTCTCTAGATATAGCGCGGCGTCGCAAATGCTCCGAAAAAAATACCGGTGAACCGTTGTCCGGTAATGCACGCACACGCGACAAATTGTATGACAGGCGCGGGAAGACAATGGTTGTCAAAAGCATAAAAAAGCTGGCCCGTTTTTATCACGGTGATTAAATAGTAACGCTCTATCTAGGGAGTAAATAATCAAAGAGTACACAATTGTAATAATTTTATAAATTACTCCTTAACTAATATTTGCCGAGGAAATTATGAACAATCGGGTTTTCGCCAGGGTCAGCTCTAAATCTGATAGTATGTATCTTTTTATTTTAAAGAATTTATAAACTCAGAAGCCGCTGGATGCGGGCAGCGCAGCACCGGTCGTTGTGGATATCCTCGGATGAGGCCTTTGTCCAGCATTGGACGTCCTTCGGCTGACATGCTATCTATCTAACAACGTTATACCTAATCACCTACTCGCCAATAGGAACCATCAAATCATAAAGCATGTGTTTCATTAACAGATACAGATTCCTGTAGCTTCCATCATCATCTTAACAGAATAAAAGTTAAGGATTTAGATCTTCCAACATCAGCTCACCTGAATAACCTGAAAGAATACAACTGTAACACCCCACCAGCCTATACATACAATTATATATAAATATATAAATATAACTAACTAAACCTACCTATAATACGCATACGTACATACAACATACAACCTACCACTATCTACCTATAAGAAGTATGTAAACTATACTTGATTTTTATTGCATTTTAAAATACGATTAAACGTTTGGCCAGATCGTCTAGAGAACCCTAAATTGTGATCGCAGTAACTCAGAGTCTTTTTGAAGGCGAATGACAAGTTATTTTTAAGAGATTAATCTATCACGTTGTGTTTGGACGAACGATGTAGTCTAACCTATAATTTTGAAGTATTTCGCGCAGAACCCTAATTTCCCTACTGTGATTGGTCCCTATTTTGGGCCCCCCCAAATTGGGAAGGGTAGCTAGCCCCCAGTGCTCGGAATAACGTAATACTTGACTGACGTCAGTACTGCATTATTTTGGTGATTAAAACAATGTACATCTAACTCAAAGTAATTGAACGAGCGATTTTAGCTCTACACAGATAATTATAACTACGTGAGCCCCGCTAGCTACTGTCTCTGGCAGGCCACTAAGGTACATGATCAGAGTCCACCCTCTTCAAGTGTATTTTAATTAAGCTACACGACAATGTAAAGTGTACTATGCCGTGTTCCACCCGAATCCCAAATCTAGTGTATATAAAACGCTTGTGAGGCGCCTTATTATACGTGTATAGTGTGAACTATAGCTGAGTCTTTACAGCCATAGCTTGTCCATCCCTATTCGACAGGTAGGATTAATACCTTCGAACAGCGATTGTTCGCGAATACATGTTAGCACTAGGTACTAAAATAAAGTATATATTCCGACTTGTATGTCGCTCATCCTGTGAGAAGAGCACTACGGAATGTGAAATAAGTAGTTGATCTACTAATATGGTTCTTAGACCTGGAACTGTGCCATACAGTTGTATATAATGATATAAAGACCTGCGGTCTATATAACTAGAGCGAAATGGACACGATATCCATCGTGCCGCCGGCTCCAAAATAATACATAGTGTTAAAGCTCTGTCTTTAGACGTAGCAAACCCTTGATAAAGGGCGAAAGTAATGTCAGTTTAATAGTTTGGCTGAACGTGAAGAACAACGAACCAACACAGTCGCAACCCACTGTGAGACCCACGCGAATCATAGTCGCGGCATCACAATTAGGTCAAAGCGAGAAGGCGTGTAAGCCAAGTGTTTGGTCGAGGCGCTAGTTCAGGACGCAATAGGAGCCGACAGGACCCGGACACCGTGAACACTGCCCATAATATCCGAAAACCGTAGAATAGATTTAGTTTCTAAATCTAGCGCATATTAACTGACCCTGGCCACGGTTACCATCAGGATGGGTCGTCTACCTACATCATAATCGGTCTTGCTATAATCACTAGTAGTAAGGCGCGAACGCCCAACTATTCGTTTGCTTGCCCAATAGTTTCCTAAACGCTCGGTCCGATTTGGGTGAAATTCTGCCGAGGCATGCTTGTGACAAGCTACAGATAGGACCTACCTATCTAAAATTACTTTAGTATCAAAATAGGCGAGGCTCGAACGCCTATAGTTTGTTTGTTAGTCCATTGCATTTATCCCATAAAAGTGTGGACAGATTTAGCTAAAATTTGGTAAAATTAGGAGTTGTTCATATCTATGAACCACTGAACTACATAACTAGCCTATATTGCATGGAGCTTGGTAAACAGCCATCTCAAGTATGACATAGGCCTTCCCGCGACAGCATAGCGCCGTACTATCTCGAATGAGATTAGTGAACTGAGTGGACCTCGTGTTCACGGAACCCTAAAACTTATAATGCCGCGTGGCACTTGCAGTGAAGGCAGTTCGTAAATAAATAAAACGTTGGCATAGCTTAGACCTACCTACTACTTATTCAATAATATGACTCGCATTTCTTCCTAATAACGTTATTCTAAAACCTAATTCGCTATTCCCTAGTAATAGATTTATTTACTAGAATTCCTACAGCACTGTACCAACCCGAATGAAATTAATGAACTGAGTGAACCACGTGCTCGCGGAACCCTAAAGCTTGTGATACCGCGTGTCACCTGCAGTGACGGCAGTTCGATAAAGTAAAACGTGGCATCGCTTAGACCTACCTACTATTTATTCACTAATATGACTCGTTTCTTCCTAACAACGTTATTCCAAAACCTAATTCGCTATTCCCTAGTAATAGATTTATTTACTAGAATTCCTACAGATCGCAATCCCCCTAACTCAGCCCTAGTTTTTCCCTATCCTAGCGAGATAGCTAAGTATTACGAGAACTAAATTTTATTTTGATGTCCATGTTTCAACAAATAGTTACAACTCGTGGCGGCTTTATTCGTCTTTCCCCCGGGGTACTAAACCAACCGTGCCTTCGAGATGAACCAATTAGGTGTAGTGTGTCATGGTGTGGTGAGTACCTAAAGCTAACTTGTGTCCTAGTTCCCTACGGCTAAAGTGTACCTGCCCTGAATAAGAAATGCCGCTGCCACGACAGACCAGGTCTGCCGCTTCGCTGCACCTCCTAAACAGTGTGTTTGGATGGGATTTGGATAGGTAAGGCCTGTCCCAAATACGGTGGCTCCGTACATGAGTGCGCTAACGCTTGTCCAACCTGTGGTCCTCATGACGGTAGGTCGTAAGATGGTACAGTCAGGATGTTCCGGCCATAACCAAACTTGGGTCGCTAGCCAGGCAAGCCCTCCTGTCAGCTTGCTTTCGGCACTTGCATTGATAAACCCACGCTTCGTTGTCACGGTTGCGTATCCACGTGAATTAAATCAACTAGCCTTCCTGAAAACATGAACTACCAACCTGGTCACTTGACGATACCTTCAGCTAGCAACCGACCTGGCATCTTGTTTCAATTCCTAGATCCCAGCTCGATTGCCCACTGTACCTCACTTCCTAACTGCACTAAACTATGGCTTGATCCCAGGTAGGAGCCTGAACTTTCGAAGGCAAATAACTAGGATTTCGGCCACACTAAATTCTATTCTAAACTCACAATATAAAGTGAGATTCCTAAGTTAATTCGCGACTAATAAGTACTTGGCGTGACACTTGCCCGGGGCGCGCGGCAGCTGTTCTTCGGATACGTCCTCCTCCTGTGATGGTCTGTTCGACTGAATGCCCCAGCGTCCGTGCGTCCGTGGTTTTATAAGCTTTCACACAGATGCAGCCTCGGCGGCGCGCGGGCAGTCGCACGCACACCTATAGACATGGCGTGATCCAAGCCACCCGACATCGAGGCGCCCGCGCAAGCGTCGGTCGCTGCCAGCAGCCAGACAGACTGGCGCCAATATCGCTCCGGCCTCAGTTTTCGCGGCAACACTTACTGTTATAGCGTGCGCACCGCGTGGTTCGAATGACGGCCGACAGGCGGCAGCCTGGCTTCTCGGAAATAGTCCCTGAGCTAATTTGTTCCAATAACTGTCTATTCACTCGACTCGAGGTTAATCCTCACCCGACTGAATAAAACTTAGTTATGTTTTTCCCAATAGACAGATTCCTTTTAGTCTATCAAGACTTACTGTAATACCTATAGATATTTATTTATACATATGGATCCGTTACAATCCAACCCCCTGAAAATTTTTAAAAATAGAATTCAGAGAATTGTCTTTTTGAAATTTTCAAAATAGCTAATAACTATTAAAATTTCCTGTTGGCACATTCTCCCCTAAGTGTGGTGTGTATTTAAACCAGGCATATCATTTATTGTCCCTTGATTGATACACTCAACCATAAACAAAACCGGATTAGCACAGGACCAGCTCCTGCCATCACAGAGGAGTTCGAACGGGCATTTCGGTTGTGAGTCGAAGCCACTGCTACGTTTCGCGCATAGGCGTATACATTGAGTGGACCACTAGCTTCCAATTCCCCACGCACCAGGAAACTCTACTGGCATAAGCGCATTAGTAAATTGTCAATCTAGTTTACCTCTCCAAACTGTCTGTGATATAACACAAGCGTCTCCCGCGACAATCAGTCAAGTTCTCCGAATAGAGCTTCCCCCAAGTGACAATAGAATCTTACCTTGGAGTATGTATAGTGTATAAGTCCAGTTCTTAGCTTCTGGTAGAGTAATTA
Source organism: Coleophora flavipennella (assembly GCA_947284805.1). Taxonomy (NCBI): domain Eukaryota; kingdom Metazoa; phylum Arthropoda; class Insecta; order Lepidoptera; family Coleophoridae; genus Coleophora; species Coleophora flavipennella. The sequence goes on from OX369257.1 coordinate 798,035, forward strand.
GCCCAAACCAACGTAATGTAAGACTCAAAAGAACAAATTGTTGGTTCGTACTATTTTTGTATTCATGAAGTAGGACAGCGTGTGCCAACAGCTGACTCAGATATCCAGTATTTGTTGACTCTCCTTCAAGACCACACTTTCCCTTAATTTACCCCCAAAATATCAAAGCAACTCACTCAAAACCACTTTTCACATCACTCTCAAACAGCCTTTTGTGGTATTCCAATCCTGGAAAGGTCAACAAATCCTTATCTTCAGCCAGGATATTTATTGTAGTCAACACAAGAGAATATGTAGACCTATTTTCAAGTATTTAAACACAATTCTCACTTTAGTTTATAACCAAAACCCTCATCTTGCAAAAGAAAATAATATTTACTTCCAATGACAGACCGTGACTTCGTTCTAAAATCAGATCTGAAAGTTGAAAATAAATGAGCGCTAATATTTAACGCACCAAAGATGACCCACTTTCACCACAACCCGGCACAACCTATATATAAGAGTAATAAATAATTGAAGCAGCATGCATCATTACAAACTTAAAACTAACCGCAACCTTATAAAACTAACACCGACTCCCTACCTTTCCTACTCATGCGTAATTTTACTACATTTAGCAAGATTATAATATTTTTATTATAATCCTACTGTACCTTCTAATTTTATACTAAAATTAGCCATTCACCAAAGCGTAGATATGCTAATGTTGAAATAACATAGCTTCGCTGTACCTGTTATTCAAACATACCTTTATACATTTTACCGGGTTATCAAAATAAAAAGACAAGTGGGTTTTTTTTTTTTCATTTTCATTTTAAACTAGGTAATAAAACTCAACCGATATTAAAACATTTAATTCAAAAATATCACAATTGTTATTCCGATGGCGTCTCCTTTTAACTTAAACTTATAAAACCTAACCTTTTTTTTTCTTCGTGCGATAAGTCCTTGACTGCATATAATTCCTAGTAGATCTGTGATAATTCCTGAACGCACGCGACCCCTGAACTACGCTAGCGCCATTACTTATAAGCGGCAAGTCGACAGACTTTTATATCTGTGACAAACTCACTGTGCAAACTCAAATGGTCAGCGACACCTTGTGAAAACAGGCCGAACTACAAGAAATTTGTCTTGCATCAATACTCGATCGGATTGAACTAAAATATCTCTATCCTATTGAATAAATTCTATTATCACCTAGTAAGTTTGAAATTCTATGAAACATTGTTTTAAATAAAACCGTAAAAATGTTTTGAACAAAATGTATGACCCGTGGCGCCACCTATTGAAAAAAGGACAAACTAACTCCTTACTTTCCCTGTGGCGAAAGGTCACACCTATACCTATAGTAGCTGCCTATGTCACTCGTAACAGCGCCACAATCAAAACATTCGAAGGAAATAGTAGTTACTAGCACGCCCTACCTATTTACCTGCTTTTTTTTATAATATTATACAAATAACAAATTATTGGTACAGCATAATTAAAAGTAATTAGAATGCTCTAGCCGAAATTTCCGCTGTTGTAAGATTGATTTACAAAACTATTGCGATAAACAAATAAAATCAAAACTGAAGTGTGTAGGTACTCCCTATGTATCTAATAATGTGACTATGTGTTTGTCTCAACTTCACTCCAAATCTCCTGAACTACGTGCGTCTATACTATTTGAGTTTCTTTTATAAATTCGTGAGGACTTCCTTAAAAAATAAACCTTTGAGTATAGAATTCGGACCGACCAACCTATAGATTCTCCAACTTACCTACGTACCGAATAATACCCTATGCTTTTTTTTATGTACTCTGCCCGAATAATCCGAATAATTACCTACTTGTCCGAATAATACGAATAACTAGCTATCTACTAGTAATAAAAGTTTCGTACTGAATGATCCTTAAGATTGAACTAATGATAAGACCTTATTTATTAGTTTGGAATGATATTTTAAATTACTTAAAATGTATATACCTATTTTAGAATTTTATCTCATCTACCTATTTTACACTGAAATGTGAAATGGTTGGAAATAATTTATTTTTACCGTTAAAAGGTTTTTCTAATTTAAATTGATATGCAAGTTTAAGGTACCTACACCTTTAGAATAATTTACCTATTTAAGTACCTTATATACTTATCCTAGGCGCTATTTCCTAGATATCTTTATCAAAACAAATTTTTTTTTTTTTCCCAAAATGCATCCATATCCAACATTTACATAAGGTAAATGTAGGTAGGTAATTAAACCAGAGACAACCTTAAGTTTTCTTTTCTACCCACCTAACCTACTTAAATCATTACTAATATTACACACGCGAAACCTTACATGTACGGATGTATGTATGTTTGTTACTCCTTCACACAAAGCTACCTAACGTAAGCTGAATGAACTCCGGCAGGCAAAATAGCTAAGGATCCGAATTTACTCATCGGCTACCCTTCTCTCCACACCCGCGATCAGCTTACGTCTCGCGCACCCCCGGAACCTGCTCCCGCTAGCGATGCCTTTTAACCAACTAGTCCTACGAGATACGTTAAAAGGAATCAAGTACACTACTATTGTTCACTTTTAAAAATACTACTTAATAAAGCGTAAAGAGTACCTATATATATGAAACCTAAAACTTATCTATAAAATGTTTTTAACCAAAGTTTAAAGTTAACCTACTTATGTATTTATTGTCATCTACCATAATTGTCGTTTCAATTTATTTATCTACAACGTGGACGCGGCTTAGTCTAATGAAGGCATTATTTATAGGTAAAACTAGATTTCCTACTAGTCACCTACACTTACAGTGAAACGATATTAAACTTAAAATAAGTTACATAGATATATGTAAGTAACCCTATTCCAGTAGAATACCGCAGCTTAGATACATGAATAAAAGAATTATGTTATATTCAAATGAGCTAAATCAAATAAGTACCTACTTCATTTAAAATTATATTTAACTGGTTTTTCGAAACATCCTATTTTCGAATAAGTTTATATTATTTGATCCCGTAGTTATTTTTGTTACGTGTACCCTACCTATATCATTTTTTTATCATGACGACAAAACAAAATGCTACCTATTTTAAAATACGCCTACAAATAATTCTCAGCGCATACTGACGTACTCATTAATTTTAGCACCATAAGGTTACCTAACTACCGCGTATATACAGAGACCCTATAAAAATATATTCGTCTAGCATACCACGCAAGCCGATTTTATTTTGATCCCTAGTAGAAGACTCGTCAACCCCCCGATCTTAAAGATTTTAAAATAAAACCCAGGTTTAATTTTCTATTTTTGAAATAGGATAAGATAAATATTCTTTATTGTACGCACAAAAGGAAACACATATGATCTATCAAAACACGCAATTAGATGCAAGGCGGTCTTATCGCTCCAAACGACCTCTTTCGGCATCCTTTGTCGATCGGAAGAGACAAAAGTGAAACTATATGCGGGCACTCAAGCAACTAATAAAGGCTGAGCAGAATAAAGTATACGAAAATTAATACTAAACAAGGATAAATTACAAATACTAAATAAGATATTTATTATTTCACATATGTATTATTTAATATTATTATTTCCACACTCATATACATATATCTATCATTTATTAAGACTATCCCTTAATTTGTCTGATTGACTGAGTACCGTGGACCTCAACTAATTTTATTTAATGTTTGAATATTTAAATTCCGAGATACTAATTTAAAATATTTTCCTCGTATCTTAACTATCCTATAAGCCACTGCGGTTCGCTTCCGCGATACTGCTATGTAAAAATACTAAGTTCGGACGCCTATATTCGCAACCCCCCGCATAATAGACTTATAAAACCATAGTTACCCTAATAGGATCTAGAATAAAATTTCCGAAATTTTAAATATTGTCTACCATATCACTGACTAACCCCAGTGTAATAGATATGTAACACTAAGTCCATTTATTCTACCTACCCTTAATAAATTGTAAGTTGGAACGTCAAAGTCAGGGGTCTTCGCATGAACCGATAGCTACAAAATAACACCAGCTACATTCTACCCAAGTATACCACTCGATCGCAGCTAAAACGTACTCACGCACCTTCTGAAAATTTGCCTATTTACCTTGAAGGTATTTTTTTCAAAACGAACAATTTCTTAGAATAACCCACCATATGAACTAATACGTTCCTAAAGACCCAATTCACTTACTGAAAGTTATTACCTAACAGCTGTATCTGTCTTAAAGTACCTATAATAAAATTCAGAGCAGTACCTATTCCTGTTACTCTAAAATTCCCAACATCCGAACATAAGGCTCGTAACACGACCATGCCTCATTATACCTCAAGGTCACTGGTAGATATTTAAAATTAAATCTTTATTATGTACCCTATCTCGCATCCAATGTCCCTAGGTGCACTTAATATACGTTTGGCAACCTTGATATACTGCGGAACAAACCAAACAAATCAAAAATTTATTTTTCTTAACCGCAACGGGAACCGAACCTGCGACCCTAGTATGCGAAGCTACTAGGTGTTCCTAATATACAACGTAAATAAATTAAAACTAAAAAATATTTTTTTTCATCCCAACGGGAACCGAGCCTGCGACCCTAGTATGCGAAGCTACTAGGTACTCCTATAACGTAAATAAATTAAAACCCAAAAAAAAATATTTTTTTCAACCGCAACAGGAACCGAGCCTGCGACCCTAGTATGCGAACTAACTATTTCTAGTTTACAACCTAGATATATTAAGAACTAAAAATTTTTTTTCTAAATTTGCCTCCCTCGGGACTCGAACTGGCGACACCAAGTTACGAGGCTAATACTCCTAATATACAATCTAACAAAAATAAAGATAAAATTTATCTTTAAAACAAATTACCTCTAACAGGATCGAACTTGCGACTGTAAATTGCAAGGCTACGGATATATTATTGTGCCATAGCGCACAAGCTTGAAGTTCCTACGACAATATCAAAAGCAAATCGCATGTCCTTCACAGACCTTTTGCGATTCCAACGACAGTAGGCATTCAATGTAACAACTGCTTCTTTTACGAAATGTAAATAACTTAAATATTACTATATTTTGATACAAAATAGTATATAACCTACCTAAAATTTACTTAAATTACCTAACCTATTAAATAAGTGCAACTTCACAGCCCCGTCTGCCTACATAAGTACACGCTATTCGTAACGCTCAACTACCTTATTTATCAATTATTATGAGAGACCTTTTTCTCTGAACTAAATCGTTAACTACCCATCTTATACACCAACTAGAAAATGTACCTACCAAATATTTCTTTCGAACAAATAACTTATTTAATTATTTAAATCTGGAATTTTACCAACGGAGTATTGAGAAGAAACTATATTATCAATGCCTACTTCAAATACGCTGCCATATAAAAGAATTCAACGGGAGCGCTCACTCATTCGTCGACTCCTGTATTAGTTCTAAGTACAAAATACGAACCTTCAACCCCCCGGATATAAGACAATAGCTGGGGTTTAAATTAACCTATAAACTATAAAACTACATAGGATAAAAAATAATAATTTTCTCTTTGTTTGATAGATCAATCATTCAGTTATAATTGTCATTCGCACTTCATTCCATTTCACGAACATCAAATTGTGGCATAAACCGAAGCCAACTAAAGTTATTTATCTATGTTTATCACAAATAACTGAACACAAAGTTTTATTATACAAAACGACTACCTACAAGATTCAGTCTACGAACGCGAAAATCAGATGTCAGACATCCAAGTTCTTTGGTAGCACTGTAACCGTCCGTTTCCGCCCACGAACCCTGATTTTGACTATCCAAATGTAATATTTTGAACCCTCTTCTTATCCTGGTCACGGCTTATCAAATTGTAACACCCCACCAGCCTATACATACAATTATATATAAATATATAAATATAACTAACTAAACCTACCTATAATACGCATACGTACATACAACATACAACCTACCACTATCTACCTATAAGAAGTATGTAAACTATACTTGATTTTTATTGCATTTTAAAATACGATTAAACGTTTGGCCAGATCGTCTAGAGAACCCTAAATTGTGATCGCAGTAACTCAGAGTCTTTTTGAAGGCGAATGACAAGTTATTTTTAAGAGATTAATCTATCACGTTGTGTTTGGACGAACGATGTAGTCTAACCTATAATTTTGAAGTATTTCGCGCAGAACCCTAATTTCCCTACTGTGATTGGTCCCTATTTTGGGCCCCCCCAAATTGGGAAGGGTAGCTAGCCCCCAGTGCTCGGAATAACGTAATACTTGACTGACGTCAGTACTGCATTATTTTGGTGATTAAAACAATGTACATCTAACTCAAAGTAATTGAACGAGCGATTTTAGCTCTACACAGATAATTATAACTACGTGAGCCCCGCTAGCTACTGTCTCTGGCAGGCCACTAAGGTACATGATCAGAGTCCACCCTCTTCAAGTGTATTTTAATTAAGCTACACGACAATGTAAAGTGTACTATGCCGTGTTCCACCCGAATCCCAAATCTAGTGTATATAAAACGCTTGTGAGGCGCCTTATTATACGTGTATAGTGTGAACTATAGCTGAGTCTTTACAGCCATAGCTTGTCCATCCCTATTCGACAGGTAGGATTAATACCTTCGAACAGCGATTGTTCGCGAATACATGTTAGCACTAGGTACTAAAATAAAGTATATATTCCGACTTGTATGTCGCTCATCCTGTGAGAAGAGCACTACGGAATGTGAAATAAGTAGTTGATCTACTAATATGGTTCTTAGACCTGGAACTGTGCCATACAGTTGTATATAATGATATAAAGACCTGCGGTCTATATAACTAGAGCGAAATGGACACGATATCCATCGTGCCGCCGGCTCCAAAATAATACATAGTGTTAAAGCTCTGTCTTTAGACGTAGCAAACCCTTGATAAAGGGCGAAAGTAATGTCAGTTTAATAGTTTGGCTGAACGTGAAGAACAACGAACCAACACAGTCGCAACCCACTGTGAGACCCACGCGAATCATAGTCGCGGCATCACAATTAGGTCAAAGCGAGAAGGCGTGTAAGCCAAGTGTTTGGTCGAGGCGCTAGTTCAGGACGCAATAGGAGCCGACAGGACCCGGACACCGTGAACACTGCCCATAATATCCGAAAACCGTAGAATAGATTTAGTTTCTAAATCTAGCGCATATTAACTGACCCTGGCCACGGTTACCATCAGGATGGGTCGTCTACCTACATCATAATCGGTCTTGCTATAATCACTAGTAGTAAGGCGCGAACGCCCAACTATTCGTTTGCTTGCCCAATAGTTTCCTAAACGCTCGGTCCGATTTGGGTGAAATTCTGCCGAGGCATGCTTGTGACAAGCTACAGATAGGACCTACCTATCTAAAATTACTTTAGTATCAAAATAGGCGAGGCTCGAACGCCTATAGTTTGTTTGTTAGTCCATTGCATTTATCCCATAAAAGTGTGGACAGATTTAGCTAAAATTTGGTAAAATTAGGAGTTGTTCATATCTATGAACCACTGAACTACATAACTAGCCTATATTGCATGGAGCTTGGTAAACAGCCATCTCAAGTATGACATAGGCCTTCCCGCGACAGCATAGCGCCGTACTATCTCGAATGAGATTAGTGAACTGAGTGGACCTCGTGTTCACGGAACCCTAAAACTTATAATGCCGCGTGGCACTTGCAGTGAAGGCAGTTCGTAAATAAATAAAACGTTGGCATAGCTTAGACCTACCTACTACTTATTCAATAATATGACTCGCATTTCTTCCTAATAACGTTATTCTAAAACCTAATTCGCTATTCCCTAGTAATAGATTTATTTACTAGAATTCCTACAGCACTGTACCAACCCGAATGAAATTAATGAACTGAGTGAACCACGTGCTCGCGGAACCCTAAAGCTTGTGATACCGCGTGTCACCTGCAGTGACGGCAGTTCGATAAAGTAAAACGTGGCATCGCTTAGACCTACCTACTATTTATTCACTAATATGACTCGTTTCTTCCTAACAACGTTATTCCAAAACCTAATTCGCTATTCCCTAGTAATAGATTTATTTACTAGAATTCCTACAGATCGCAATCCCCCTAACTCAGCCCTAGTTTTTCCCTATCCTAGCGAGATAGCTAAGTATTACGAGAACTAAATTTTATTTTGATGTCCATGTTTCAACAAATAGTTACAACTCGTGGCGGCTTTATTCGTCTTTCCCCCGGGGTACTAAACCAACCGTGCCTTCGAGATGAACCAATTAGGTGTAGTGTGTCATGGTGTGGTGAGTACCTAAAGCTAACTTGTGTCCTAGTTCCCTACGGCTAAAGTGTACCTGCCCTGAATAAGAAATGCCGCTGCCACGACAGACCAGGTCTGCCGCTTCGCTGCACCTCCTAAACAGTGTGTTTGGATGGGATTTGGATAGGTAAGGCCTGTCCCAAATACGGTGGCTCCGTACATGAGTGCGCTAACGCTTGTCCAACCTGTGGTCCTCATGACGGTAGGTCGTAAGATGGTACAGTCAGGATGTTCCGGCCATAACCAAACTTGGGTCGCTAGCCAGGCAAGCCCTCCTGTCAGCTTGCTTTCGGCACTTGCATTGATAAACCCACGCTTCGTTGTCACGGTTGCGTATCCACGTGAATTAAATCAACTAGCCTTCCTGAAAACATGAACTACCAACCTGGTCACTTGACGATACCTTCAGCTAGCAACCGACCTGGCATCTTGTTTCAATTCCTAGATCCCAGCTCGATTGCCCACTGTACCTCACTTCCTAACTGCACTAAACTATGGCTTGATCCCAGGTAGGAGCCTGAACTTTCGAAGGCAAATAACTAGGATTTCGGCCACACTAAATTCTATTCTAAACTCACAATATAAAGTGAGATTCCTAAGTTAATTCGCGACTAATAAGTACTTGGCGTGACACTTGCCCGGGGCGCGCGGCAGCTGTTCTTCGGATACGTCCTCCTCCTGTGATGGTCTGTTCGACTGAATGCCCCAGCGTCCGTGCGTCCGTGGTTTTATAAGCTTTCACACAGATGCAGCCTCGGCGGCGCGCGGGCAGTCGCACGCACACCTATAGACATGGCGTGATCCAAGCCACCCGACATCGAGGCGCCCGCGCAAGCGTCGGTCGCTGCCAGCAGCCAGACAGACTGGCGCCAATATCGCTCCGGCCTCAGTTTTCGCGGCAACACTTACTGTTATAGCGTGCGCACCGCGTGGTTCGAATGACGGCCGACAGGCGGCAGCCTGGCTTCTCGGAAATAGTCCCTGAGCTAATTTGTTCCAATAACTGTCTATTCACTCGACTCGAGGTTAATCCTCACCCGACTGAATAAAACTTAGTTATGTTTTTCCCAATAGACAGATTCCTTTTAGTCTATCAAGACTTACTGTAATACCTATAGATATTTATTTATACATATGGATCCGTTACACAACTATCGGTCTATACTTACCTATGTATCTACGCAAAATATTTAAAGAATTATTCTCCTATTCCTAACCGTTAAGGAGTTGTACCATCGTTCACCAGCTCATTAACATGTGATGATGACTAATAGACGCCAAAACTTGAATAGTTTTAGGAAATACAAGCAACACGTAATATGTGCCTATAAAATTTGAGGGTTTTTCTCGATTTCCCTTGGATCCAGTCATCAGATCCTGACTTGGTGACAATGGAACCCCCTTGGGAGTATACTCTTTCGAATAAAAAAAGAATTTTGAAAATCGGTTAACAATCGGCGGAGATATCGCGTAACAAACATACAAAAAAAAACATACAGTCGAATTGAGAACCTCCTCCTTTTTGAAGTCGGTTGATAAGAAAGGCTCTGAGAGAGAAGTGTACAAAGTTCTCTGTTTTTTTTGTAACAGTTTGCAGTTTGCAGTAGGCTGGAGAGTAAACAGTTACAGCAGCCCACTAAGCTGAGTATTGGTAGTCTTAACACTGTGCCTGGGGAGACTTCAGTGCTTTGCCTGCCTTCAAGGACTAAGATGGAAGTCTTTGTATGATGGTTATCTCGCTGTTTGTCTCCTTCCCCACTCCCCCCCCGACGAATGATCGTATTTTGTTGGCAGACGCAAGCATCTTCTATTAAGTGTATTTTTAACATTTTTGACACCTTTAAAAACTTTATACAGGGTGACTGGTAAGACAACGGACGCATTTTAAGAGGTGAATCAGAAGACGAAACTCAAAAACTTCACTATTCGGTAAGTGGCAAGTACAGTCTCCAAGGTCAATGCCATCCTTTTCCAGCTCCTCTGGCCCCCGCACGTGCGAGGAGTTCATCTCGTGTGTCGGGACGTGTCGCACGTGAACACACGCTCGTGAATCCACCCGATTTAGAAATATATATGGGCTTGTACCTTTACTAGCCGGTAGGACCGACACGATACCGTCCCTACTCGTCCGTAAAATAGTGACTCGTTGGGTCCTGCGGTACAATTTGTCAGTCACATCCGTTCAACTTTAGGTTCTAGGTAGATGTTAAAACTTTGTATTAGCACAGTATGCAGGCTGAAAATTTAGTGTTAGCGGTATTCCAAATTAAAAAAACCGAAATTTGATACAAGATACAAGCAAATTATACTCTTTCTGATAGTCACAAAATAGTGATCATATAATTTCATTTGTAAAAAGTCAAGAAATAAACAATCATTAGTTAATAACGTGAAAATCCAATCCTTGATTTAAAAAAACAAATTACGTCTTTAGAAAATGAAAACAATACGACACGAGAAGTTATACATTAAAATCAATGACTGTCATGAACGCATTTGACAAGTGTAGGACAGTTCACACAGACAGCACCCGGTCACTAGTATAACGCGAGAGTCAGCCATCGCTCCTCTCAACCATATTAGAGGGAAAGGAACGACCCGGTTGTTGTGTGTTATAAATAAAACCTGACCAAGTAAGGAACAACGGACTACTTCTTACTGTAGGACATAAACAGTCAAAAATAATAAAAAGTTTTATCAAAATCATTAGAGCTATTTTCGAGTTAAAAAATAATAAGTGATTTTTTACTATGGTGGCAACCCTGAAAAATCGAGGTAGGAGAAATTGGAAAAAACTCCTGGATATTTACCCGAGTTTTACCCAAATCCATCAAGTAGTTTTGGAACTAGAGTACCGTATGGATGTATAGACACACACACACACATACATTTTTATTGTTTTGTTTTCTATACTCTATTAGTGTAAGACAATCGATCCCCATTGAAATGTATACTTCGACTTTTTTTGCCACCTTCTTGACTACTATGTCGCTCGAAAGTACAATAAGTTTTTTAATTCGGTTCGGGATCGTATTTTTTGATTTTTTGTTGTTGTTTTCCTTAGGGTTCGCACTATTATCACACCAATGTTGACGGTTGTATGACTTTATTATTGTTTTTACGAAAGAGTGAAAACAAAAAACCCTTTAAAACACGTTTATTGTATGGGAACCTTTCTGAAGTTTAACATAACACTTAAGCTGTAAAAATTTCAACCGGCTACCAAATAGGTAGATTCAAAGATTCAAAAGATACAGCCTTTTAAAGGTCGCACGGACAGACAGACAACGTAGGCTTCGTAACAGGGTCCCACTGCCAAATTTTAGGGTACGGAACTATAAAATAAGTTTCAGTTTATAATACATAATGAATGAATGATTTATTTATTGTATTGCTTAAGTACACAAATATAAATAAAAAGAGAAGTGTAGATAAACATAAAAAAAACATTTTTTTTTTACCTATAAATACCTAATACTAACATCAAAAGAGTATTTTTTTTAAAAAAAGGGAAACAAAAGCAATACAAAAGGCAATAATGCTCAGCGTAATTTTTACCCTAAGGCAAAACGCTGTTATTCTGCTTGCCCGGACCGAGTTGCGAGAGATGTTGCTAAAAAAAAAATATTATGTATACGTGTGCATGAGTGTAAGTGATGTGTGTGTGTGTGTGTGTGTGTGAGCGTGTGAGCATATGCGTGGACTAATGTGACATGATTTTTAATAGTAAGTATGGATGTGATACGAGTGAGTGTGATACCTATGAAGATAAAGAGAAACATAGAATAATTATCCAAAATAAGAAGAAAGGAAGAAGGAAAGAAAATAGATTCCGTTACGCAACAAGCTTACATTGGGTTTGCAATAGCCACTCTTTCATATTTCTTTTAAATGCGAAATTTGATAATGTTGAACTTAATTATTAATCGCAAAAGTTCGTAGTCCAATATCAATGGAAACTATACGACCACGATACTTTCAAGAGAATGGAGGATCATTAAAAAAGATTATTAACGTTACCTATACATAATCGAGTTGATAGTAGGTACCTAAAGATGGCGTGTTGAAAAACGTAGTGTTGGTCGGCTTCAACCCCACTAGGGGGTAATTAGTGTTCCGGAATCCAAGGTCACAAATGAATTACTTTTTATAGTTGCGTTTGACACCGATAGTCGACGTCACCATAGTAAAAATAAAGACGTCACTCTACAGTTAATATTTTAGATCGATGCATGAATCCGATATGCAACGCCATTTACATTCGGTATCCAACGCCATTCGCTAAGATACCGGGAGTTAAAGTTGTCACATATGTTGAAGGTCAACGCGGCCTTGACAGTCTGTCCCGTAGTTCTTCTCGCTTATCACACGTCACCTTACTACTGCCGAGCTGTTTGTGTCTGGGGTCGAGATCTATCACCTTGGCAATAAAATCTAAGCACGTTCGACGAGCCCGTTCTACAAAATCCATCTAAATTGTGAAACATGTGCGCTTTGCGTCTGGCGTCGCTCCAAGCGTAGGTATTGCTTCTTGTCTTTGTTCTGGAGATGCGCGAGAATGAATGATGAGGTGCTGAGATTCCAAATCGATAAACCCATCTGCATCAGTCATAGTAACAGGTCATCTTAGCTTTATCAGAAGGTACTGCAATATCTAGCAATGAGTGAAGTTACAACGGGACCCCATTACATTATTGTATGTTTAGTTACATTACTGTTAGCGTAAATTGTAAAAATAAAATAATAATAATAAATATTGGCAAAATGCTTGTCGGTACATGCATCGTGTGGGGTTCCGGAGTCGTTACTAGATAACTGTTAGTCTCAGGATACCCTAAACAGTTTTCTTATGTCCAATTGTTTCAAGCTTTATACTGAGAACTGCGAACGGCACATCGGACATAAATATGTTGTTAGAAAGCACTACTCCATTTAAAAATACCAATTCAATGATACGCCACATTATTTCACACATTCTTTTACAATAGTTATTTGTCTAACAAGGGGACAAAGTATTTTTTTTTCGAGGGCGTTAGATTGAATTCTGAGCTAAGCGAGTCCTATTAACAAACATTTTAGAGGTGTCTATCAAACATTAAAAGCGGAACGAAAAAAAGTTTTCATCACACCTATTCGCAAACGACGGTTGTTTTCCTAATAAATGCGAACAAAATTTTACTTTGCTCCCTGTACGAAATTTTGTTGTCTCTTCTAATTGGTCCGCGTTCTTGCTCTGATTCGAACGCGGACCAATCAGACGTAAAGACGCTCAAACCAATGTCTATAAGTACATAATAGATTATTTTTAAGTTTAAGTTTGTAATGAAAAATTTTGTGTGTCGCTCGGGGCCAAAATATTTTATTCTCGGGCAAAACTTTAATATCTTTTTACGAATATTGAATTCCTTGCTGCGCTTGGCTCAGAATTCAAACTAATGCCCTTAGAACAAAATATTGCTTTGTCCCCTTGATACACAAATAATTATTTCATCACTACAGTAGATTCCGTTTACTTATTTGAGTAATGTCTAGTATCTGTCTTTTTTCACGATTAAAAAGATATTTTTAAACATGAAAACTGCCACTTCTAAAGTAGAGTTTCCAAAAAATTGAGCTCTAAGCTCATTGTTTGCAAAACGCTACTTTAATAAAAAAAAGTATAAAAACAAACCTATAATTCATTTTATGAGACCTATACCCACTCAAAGGAGGTACACTCTAAAATATCCTTCTTACATGTAGGGGAGACTAAGCTTGTTTTTTTGACATATTGATTTTATTTTCCATTTCGGTTCATAATTTTACATCTGTGTACAAAATTTTAGTTTTGTAAGTCTAATAGGGACAGAAAAAAATACTGTCACACACAGACGGACGAAAAGACGGACATGACAAAATAATTTATAAAATTATTTTTTCAGGCTGATTTCCAGGAATCAGACCCTCACGATTGTGAGGTTTAAGAGTTGGAAAAAATTCTAAATCATCAATCTCGGAGAAGTCTCCAATTTCCAAGAGGTCAAAGACAACCCTTACACCTACAACAAGTAATGAAGCAATTAAGTAATTAAACACAAGTATTTTTATAACGTTGTTCTTACGTTTAAACAAAATATAAAAAATAAATGAATCAGAATTCAGGAGCTACTGCCCTATATGTCATGATCGTGCAAGATCGCAGCCATCGACGTTCGGGAGACTGTGACAGGAACAAACAAGCTACCACGTTGTAGAATTATTTTTATTTAATTAACACATTTTTATTTAGTCCCTTTCTTGTTTGTCTGTCTGTCTGTGTTTCCAGGTGGAATCTTGTAACGAATGTTTAAAATACTTTCTGTTATCCGATCATGCTGAAATTTTGCACACAGCCTCAGTTCCGATGACAACACAATATACTTGGTATATTCTATCACGGTAGATCCAATATGGCCACCTACCTACACATAATGGCGGACTATCTGTTTCTGTAGAACCCCCTCGATATGTATGTTAAATGAAAGGGTATAATGAGTAGATTACAATAAGACTTCTAACTTCATTCAAACCCAAAAATAGCGAAAATAAAGAGCTAAATCTTGCTATAATAACAAACAGATAGATCGTAAGGAAATATAAAATAACCCTCGGGGATCTTGATGACCCAAGAGAACATATACACACAAACACACTCAAACACCACCACCACATACATGCTTACAGATGAACTTGAAAAACGTAGGGCGCATGAAGCTTAATGAATGAGCATGAAAGCCTAAGCTTTCTTTCTACTTAGATATAAAAACCTAAGTTTTGATAACTTAGTAGAAAGATGCTCCCCACATTTTTCCAGGTAACATGTAAGTATGTATGTGGTGGTGGTGTGTTTTTATGTGTGTATGTCTCGGGTCATCGCGACCCCCAGCGGGTTATTTTATTAACTTTAAGGTAAGTTCATAAAAACGTAGATCCTTTCTTTGCGGATGCCTGTATCATAATTGCTATCTGTATGCATTTTTTTTAACGGGTTTATGTTCGTTGCACTAAAAAAAGGCGCTCTTCACGAGCCGCCCGTCAGACCAAATAGGTCGACATGGTTCTTTACGACGGATAGTTCATCCCATACACTGTAAGTGAGTGTTATCCTCTGTATTTCGTTAAGGTTTACTGTGGAACCATAGTAAAATGAAAGCATTTACAACTAACACGTGCCAGTGTTTCTCCCGTCCTTTACCTGAATAAGCATAAAGTAAGGGTAAGTTTCATTTTCCCTCCAACTTGTCTCATTGTGTTAGCGAGCGGGTTCAACGCACCTACTCGTGACTACGCCCACTTTGTACTTAGAGTCTCAGGCCGGGTCATATTGAACGTTTTGTTGAACGCAGATTTTCTTTATCCATTAATATTAAGCCCTTGGCATCATCTCACCCGATGGTAAGTGAACGCTATTTCATTGACTGTGGACCCTCCACCCCCCAAAAACCCCATTGGATTTTAATTATGAAACTGATCAACTTTCATTGAGGAACCCATGGTCAAGCACTTCCCATGGGCACGAAGTTGACAAATCAATTAAATTGGAATTAGAATTTCAAAAATATATTTGCGAATTGACCATTAGGGTTCTTGGGGAAACCAATTCTATATACAATTATATGTAATTGGTTTATATATGTATACAACCACTCCTACTATACAACTAATATTATAAATGTAAAAGTTAGTGTATGGATGTATGAATGTATGTATGGATGTATGTGACACTTTCACTTAAAAACTAATGAACGGATCTGAATGAAATTTGGTAGGTAGACAGATTAGCACCTGGTTTAAAACGTATGATAGGCTACTGTTTTTCACTGCGGCTCGTGCACTGCGCAGCCTCGTAGACAGTCATAGAAATTATGTTCACGCAAGCGAAGACGCTGGGAAAATCTAGTTCTATTTACTATTCTATGTAATTGGTTTCTATATGTATACAACCAATTTTATCCTTTCATATACACACACACACACACACATACACAAACAAACGCTAAACATATTTGTACACCCTTTCCTTACTTATATAAATATTAAAATATGTTAAAACAATATTAAATTAAACTAAAACACCTAAAAAGCCTAAAATAACCAGTCCCTCGTCATCCCCGGTGCAAAGGTGCCCATAACACCAGCTGCATTTCCTTGCTGAATGGACAGCCTCAGCACCAGCACCAGCACCAGCACCAGCACCAGGGGAGGATCCACGTCTGTAAAGCTAGCATTGTCATTTGGTGCTCGGTTGTTATTCAAGCACAAAAAATATTTGTACTAATAAATTTAGTTCTTTTTTAATACTCGTAGTTGCGCTAATGATAATTTTGTTATTTGATTAATTTCTGAGCAACAAATTACAATATTAGACGATGTAAATGCTAGTTTTACACAGCTGAACGACGGAGTCAAAGCCCCTCTGAAAGTATGAAAAAATAATAGACCACATAGAAGGTTAGATGTTAAATATAATCTTACCGATTCTATATACAATTCTATATAATTGGTTTCTATGTGCATACAACCAATTCTCTATAAAATTCTACATATTTGGTTTCTAAGAAATGGCTGTAACGATTTGGATAACATATTGTATTTAGGTAAAATTTTACATACCAAGTCATAGGTGTCATTCCTGAGAGGATCCGTTTTCACATAAACAATATTATTTTAGTTTTCATGTCTAGGAGACTCCAGGCCCCGAGGTGTGTATACAGGGTGGCCAGGCAAATAGGGTGCATTATATATAGGGGTATCCGAATCACCCCTATGTATGTTCCGCGAAAGTCCACATTTTTCAAGATATTCACGTTTCTATTTTCGGATTTTGTGTAAAAATATATTTGCTCGACTTTGACGTCACTTTGTAAAAAAAACATCATACAAATAAGCCAGGAAAATACAAAAAAAAAAATCAAAAAAAGGTACAAAGGGTTAGGCTAGGCTAGCACAATTTCATAGTTCTAGGTCAACGGAAAACACCCTATAAATTTTGATTCCCTTGAGAGTGTCTAAATGTAACGTTATTTGCGGCATAAACGGCTGTATCTTTTTTATACGTTAACTTAGAAATTTGTTTTTTTTCATAGATTCAAGGGACTGTAGTATATACTCCGGGTATATGGTTTTAATTTCAACACGATACCTTCACGCGTTCCTGAGATAAAGGGTCTTGACAGACAGACGGACGGACGGACAACAAAGTGATCCTTCCAAAGGGTTCCATTTTTTCCTTTTGAGGTACAGAACCCCATAAAAAACACGTTTTTCGTATGGAGACCCACCTTGTTTTTCACGTTTTCTATTTTTTAGTATTTAACGGCAACAGAAATACATCATCTGTGAAAATTGCAGCTGATAGCTAGATCACAGTTCATAACACATGAAATACAGCCTGGTGACAGACGGACAGACAAACAGACAGACAGACAAACGGACAGACAGCTAAGTCTTAGTAATAGGGTACCGTTTTTACCCTTTTGGTACGGAACCCCAAAAACCTATCAGCCTCCAGCCTCATATTAGATGGCATGGCCATTTTTCCTTAGCCTTCGAGACTTAAAAAAAACCGAAAAAAATAAGGCAGCACGCACATGTTTTCTTAGCCTTCGTTATTTAAAAAATGCATTTTCTGTTACACACTTCCATCGATTTTCATGAAATTACTTCCACAGAAATCACTCCCGTAGATTGCACATAAGCGAGAGAAGAGATGTGACGCATTAAAAATGTGTAAAAATAAGTTTCTTGAATAATCCTCTATATTAAAACCTATTTTGAAAAAATCAGCCATCTAGCCAGCTACCTTATAGGTTTAAAAGATACAGACTTTTGAAGGTCAGACCAGACGGACAGGCAGCGCAGGCTTAAAGTAATAGGGTCGCGTCGCGTTGGAGCTCTCAAAATAATAACAAGAAATTGAATAAACATTTTATTTTTCCGAATGAACCTTAAATAAAGTTAATATTATTTATTTGGGGACTAAACTCCAATAAAAATATTAATCACCCTTAACTTACAAGAGGTTCACTTTTTCTAGCGAGGCGAGGGTCTCCCTCCCTGGATACATTTTCCGGAAAGTCCTACTTTAAGGGATTTAAAACAAAAGTCGCTTCATTAGCGTTAATTTAATTTAATTAGTGACAACCGGAACAAAATGAGTGAATTTTTTTGCAGGTTAATTTTTTTGATTTAATATCGTTGTAAATTAGTAGAAAGAAAGGCCAGAAAATTTATTTATTTTATCGTAAGGGTGAGAAAATATGTACAGAAAAATTAGTGTTATTTTTTTTTTTTCGGTCCTACTCGGTGGACCTGGTGAAGGTCGCGGGAAGCCGCTGGATGCGGGTAAAGCAGAACCGGTCAACGTGGAAATTTTTGGGAGAGGCCTATGTCCAGCAGTGGACGTCCTTCAGCTGATATTATGATTTTATGTCAAGGAAAATTAAATTATAAATTAATTAATGAAACTACATGATTTTGTGAGGCTCTAATTCGAGGTGTTACTGTACAACGGCCACGTTTGGTTCACGTTTAGCGCCGTTTCTTAGTTTTCCTGAGGCTGTTAAACATCCCTAAGGTTCAAAATCGTCAGTCTTCAGTTATCTGCACTATTATAATTATTAACCCCAGAAAGGGGTAACAAATGTGGAATTTCGAGATATTTCGTGGAGTTTTGTTATGATCACGAAAATCCACGTTTGTTGAGTTGTCTCATTTATTACGTACATGACTACATTAAGCGGTGCATTCTAAGAGCGATACGATACGTTACTCGTAGCGGAGTGCGCACTGCGCAGCCTTAGGGCACCTTAGGGTGTGTTTTCACTGAATCTATGACGAGCTAATTAAGAAGCGTCGGTGGCTAATTAAGAAGCGTCGGTGGCTCAACCGGTAACGACTCGGTCCATCTAACCAGAGGTACCGGGTTCAAATCTTGATGGCCAATGTACCAATGAGTTTTTCAAAAAACTTACGTACATACTTACCGATTGCTTTAACGGTGAAGGAAAACATCGTGAGGAAACCTGCACACGCCTGCGAAAAAACTCGAAGGTTGTGTGTGAAGTCGACCAACCCGCACTGGGCCCGCGTGGTCGACTAAGGCCTAATCGCCCTGATTCAGGGTAGGCTCGAGCCCCTCGGTGGGGACGTATATGAGCTGTAATGATGATGACGAGCTACGGAGCGGAGATGTGAATAACAGGCCAATTAGAACCGTCATTCTGTGATGTCAATCAAAATCGCATTTATTTCAAACTAGCTTTTGCCCGCAGCTTCGCCCACGTGGACATCGTTTTAATGACTGTCTTTGAGGCTGAGTGGTGCGCGAGCCGCAAGCGGCTCGCAAGCGTAGACGTCAGTTTTCTCAAAATCCCTATCCCATATCGGGCTATTCTAATAAGCAGTCTATGTCATTTACCACTCCCTCAACCATATCTGTGCAAAAAATCACAACAATCCATTATTCCGTTGCGATGTTAAAGAAATTAACCAAAAAAAAAAAAAATTTTTATGTTCCCTCAGGAACTGCTTTGAACTATGCTATTTTCACGGGATAAAAAGTAGCCTATGTCCTTTCCCTTGATACAGGCTACCTGCATGCCAAATTTTATCAAGATCGGTCAAGGTGTTGAAGCGTGAAAAGGTAACAAACAAACACATTTATAATTTAGTAAGAATTTTCTATTCATACACTAGAGGCGTTTAAAAAAAGCTGTATAAAGTGCTGCGAACTCGGCTCAATAGATGTGTATCGGACTGATGGTTTTTGATGGTGGCAAAAAAAAACCAATATTTTTCTCTCACTTGTTCGTAATGTGAATAGGTATCATTGTCATAGAAGTGTGGTGGTACAGAACCCTCTTAGCTTGAGACCGACTCGCACTTGGCTGTTTTTTTTTTTAGATAAATTGTAACTAATATTCAACGAGTTTTAAGTTACCTGTATAACTAAATGAAATAGAAATAATTTGATTATTATATATTTTATTTAAATTACAGTTGTCAAATATACAAATTATAAATTTTTTAAAACTAAAATAGAAAATAAATAAATAAATAGAAATTGAATTTATCTCTGTTACTAGATTTTGCTAGCGGCTTCGCTCGCTTGAACATAGTTTTATGACTGTCTTCGAGGGTGCGCAGAGTGCGAGCCGCAAGCGGCTTGCGAGCGTGAAAATAAGTAGCCTATTATGTTAATCCAGGTTTTAAGCTATGTCGGGCTATGCTAATTATTATTCAATTCGATAATCAGTATTAATTATCACGTTAATCCTTCGCTTTATTGCGACGTGACAGAAATTACCAAAAAAGAGAGAGTTAACAGCTATCCCACGGAAACCACTTAAGAAATCTGGATAAAAAGCAGTCTATATGTTAATCTAGGACCTGACCTATATGTGTGCCAAGTTTCATCCCGATCCGCCCAGTGGTTGAAGCGTAAAAGAGTAACAAACATCAATCCATATACACAAACTTTCGCGTTTATAATATTAAGTAGGATTTAAAGGTTATTTATTGAGAGAATACATTACATTGTTTTTGGGATAAATAAATTTAGTCTTTTTTTATCGACAA
Organism: Coleophora flavipennella; assembly: GCA_947284805.1. Lineage (NCBI taxonomy): Eukaryota > Metazoa > Arthropoda > Insecta > Lepidoptera > Coleophoridae > Coleophora > Coleophora flavipennella. The sequence goes on from OX369257.1 coordinate 818,976, forward strand.
TTGGTAAGCCCTTGGCATCATCTCACCTGATGGTAAGTGACGATGATGTCGAAGATGGAAGCGGGCTTACCAAGATTCCCCAATGCAATGGAGAACTGGCTCTCTTATCTTCAAGCCGGAACACATAAATTTTTTTAACTCACTTGATGTTTGGCGGCAAGACTTAGAAAAGATGGTGGAAGCTAGCCAGGCGGGCTTAGAAAATGCCCTACCACCAACCAGACCAAGTCTTACAAGTTGACCCCGCCTGGTATCGAACCCGCGACCTCCTTTTGCGAAGCGAATGGACTAACCATTACACCACCAGGCGGTTTAAAAAAAGTCTCAGACCTCGGAAAATAAACTTAGAATTGAGTAGCTGCTTTTGCCCTGGCCCGTGTACCAGTAAGTACTCCCTTCTCCGCTCGTCTCCGCATTAATGGAAGCACACCCTTACAACTACAACTCACTTGCCAGTAGCAACTAGCCAGAGGAACCGAGCGAGAGCGGCCCGCGGGCCCGCGGCGGGACCGCCTGTCTCCAGATAACACACGAGTTACGACGCTTCCACCAACTTTTATCTACGGCACTTTGTAGAGCCCAAGCCACAGTACAGTGACTCTTCCGGAAACGGCGACAAACTTTGGCAGCGTTCAGTCAATTAGTCGTCAAACTGTTGACACTTTTCAAGATGTTTTGCTGAAACTTTCAGAGATATCAACAAATACTCTAACGACGAATCCTCCAGAGCTATCGGCAACTTGACGAAACTTAATTTCAGTTTGCGCCAGATAACAAGCGGCCGAGAACTTCGATGCGCGAACTTCAAACAATTAAGCCTTTATTTCGCGCCTCAACAATGGAAACTAATTAGGACCCTGACGTCCGGCGACTTAAAAAAAACTTTCTAAAATTGCATTTCATTGTCCATGGAGAAAATTCCATCTGAATTCCAAGACCGTTGACCCTCGAGACTTATTACCATCAAAATGGAGGGAACGATGACTTTTATTGAAGTCTCGTCTCAATATCTATCTCGTCTCAATATTGGTTGTCAAAGGAAATATCTAATAGATAAGAAATCTTTGTCGTAATTTAAGGGACATTTTTAATATCCGCTGGAGGTCAACAGCCTCCCTTCACACGGCAGCGACACGGCCTGCCAGGGCCGACAAATTGAATAAAGGTTGATTTGTAGGCCGACCGCGGTCTGAAAGAGCGTTTTCAATACTTCTTATTGATCCATTACGTGTAATAGCTGTGACAATAGAGCATTACAATTTGTCTCGTCCGATACGGTGTGAATTCGTAATATCGTAAGCACCTCATCTATCAGTAGTGTTAATATGGGACTTATTTGTAGTAGAGGTGGGTTGTTTTTCGGGTGTGATGGGGAGATGTGTCCCAATTGAGTTTATCACCGGATATTGTAAAGTGGTCGCTGTTATCCGTACAATGTGTCAGGGCATTGATGTAACCGGTGTTACTTGTAGCTAGTACGCTCATACTTTACTGAACTATTCTTCAGAGGAAAGAAAACTGTTTTATATGGATATGACTAAAATTAACATTTCAAGCAGCTTTTGTAAAGATGCTAAATCTGAATTTGTTCGGACATTTTGGAGATACACAAAAATATGTATGTTTTTGGGTAAAAACTAGCTACGCCTGTGTGTTTTTTTTATTATGTACTACATTCGAGGGTGCACGGTGCGTAAATTTTTCCCAGTTCGCTGGTGAGCTTTACATTTTTTAGGGGTAAAAAGTATCTTAAGTGAAGAACTACTTTACCTTATACTTTAGCTCTATGCCAAATTGGTTTAGTAGTTTTATCGTGAAAGACTGAATAGACAGACCCACTTTCAGTTTTTTAGAGTTTCGTCGTAGTTTTCGTCGTTTTAAGGTAAAAACGGAGGCATTATAGGATTACGCCCGTGTATCTGTCCGTCCATCCTTCTCACTGGATTTCCAATTAGCTCCGAAACTACTGGAGCGATCGAGTTAAATTAGATACACGTACCCATGTAAGTCGGTGACCCAGACGAACACGTAAAGTTAATGAATGAATTTCAAGCATCGGGGCCGTCAGTTAGAGGATTAAAAAAAAGATTTTACAAACAACATATCAAATGAAATAAGGCTTGTTGTAAAAATCTCTCTCAGTTTGTATTTATTTTCAGATTAATAGTTTTCAATTATGAAAATAGGCGAAAATTTACTACTCTCAAAATTTACATTCTTTGGCCCTTAATCTTGCAAATTACAATTTATGAAGTTGAATGCCTAGATTACAGGAAAACCTATTGGAAAATCTAAAGTTGTTCCGTTCCCACATGAAAAATAAAATTTCCAATATCCAGAATAAGTAGACCCCTATTACCTAAAGCAAAGTATGTATCGAGAGATCTTGTTCTGTTGGTAGTTAAATTTGTGATGCGGAACCCTGTTTGAATGACCTCGAGTTGCACTTGACCTTTTTTATATTAGTAAGTATTACTTAGTTACTTACTTCGCTGGCTCAGCGACCCGAAGTGGATCTTGACCTCCGACATTAAAGTGCGCCACTCTATCCTATTTTGTGACAAGTTTGACCATTCGGGCACTCCCGACTCTTTTAGGTCTTTGGCGACTTCATCTTTCCAGCGATACCTTGGTCAACCCACGGAAGGATTATCATATCTTTATTCACCTGTTACTGACATGCCAAACCTTGAAAGTTCATAATAGGTAGAGACGAATAATTAGGATTTGTCTTCCTTTCGGATTGGTACAACTATCCATTGAACAATATTATTTAGTTTTTCTGCTACCGATCCCTCTTCTGTATCCGCTCCTACTCCTGATTCCGACCACACTACGCACGCGCCTGCTTCTGCTTCTACTACCAATCCCGCTATTGCTGCCGCTCTCACTCCGCTCCCGTTTTTGCCTCCATTCCTATTTCTGACTCCACTCCGCTCCCGCGTCCGCTTCCACTCTCACTCTAAGTGGAAGTTTTCTACATATTTATAACGTTTACTCTATTATAACTTATTTTTTTACAAAATCGTGATTAATACAAGAAAATGAGTTTTTATACAAGTTGGCCTTATTTAAAAAACCGTTGGTTTTTAAACCCCTGTATTAAATGACTTTTCTTGTTGCAAATCAGCTGCAGTTTGTCCCCTTAAAGGGAATGTATCGAATTACCAGTAACCCTGTTTACGGAACCCTTATGCAAAATTTTAAGTAGTTAGAAGCAGAAATCAGACTTTCCTGTACAAACTTCAGCCCCCGTTTAATCCCCATAAAGAATGAATTTTGTGAAACCCTTCCTTAGCTGATGTCTGCGTTATTTAAGTAACCTTTGTGCAAAATTTCAAGATTCTAAACCCAGGAGTTTAGCATGTGCATTTCCACACAAACTTTAACCGTTGCTTTCACCCACTCATAATCTTTTATACCAATTTCTTAGTTTATTTTGTGGAGTATTTGTGCCAAGTTTGAAGTTGATAAACGCAAGAAATCCGACTTTCTCATTAAAATTTTAACCTCCACTTTAACCCCCTTAGGAGATGAATTTGTAAAAACCCTTGGGTATTAGATGTCTGCGTTTTATAGGAAATCCTTGTGCAAAATTTTAAGTTTCTAGACCCACAGGTTTAGCCTGTGTGTTGATATATCAGATATATAGTCAGTCAGTCAGTCAGTTTTTCATTTTATGTATTTAAAAGTTTGGATATAAGATATGGATTTATTTATAGCCCACACAAGGCAAAAATGCGAGACACCATAAATAAAAATAAATAAAGCATTTACATACATGAATGGACTTTGTGGGCAAAGTAAAATATTCTGGTAAATTGCAAATGTACCACTAGAAGAAATATGATTTGCCGTCTGTAGAGATACCATTGTTCATTAAGAGAGACGTAGAGAAAGAGAATATCTACAATTATACTGGTTACTGACATTTTGACGATGCCGTCGTGATACAAAAACGACTGCAGCATATCCGTGGCCATAGATTGCACTGCACAAAACCAAATTAATTGCATCACACTCCGCAACACAATGCGAGCCCTAATGGGATTCATTCAAATGCATCCCATACTCAATGAATCGAGTTTATTTAAAGGCCCATCCGGAATGGTAGAACGAGTAATGGTATTCTAACTCTGCATCCACACATTCGGCGAATGGTTTGCCGGAGACCTGAGTGACAGTGACAACGCCAGAAGTTTTCATTTCATAAAACTGCCAAAAGTTTGTCACCTTTGCCGGTTTATTGAGTTATGCTAGTGCTTTTTTAATCTCCCTTTGTATACGATTACAAAATTATCATCATCATCATCATATCAGCCGGAAACCGTCCACTGCTGGACAAAGGCCTCCCCCAAGGATTTCCCCGACGACCGGTCCTGCGCTGCCTGCATCCATCGACTTCCCGCGATCTTCACCAGGTCGTCGGTCCACCGCGTGGGAGGCCTGCCTACGCTACGTTTTCCGGTGCGCAGTCGCCACTCGAGAACTTTACTGCCCCATCGGCCATCTGTTCTACGAGCTATGTGCCCTGCCCACTGCCACTTCAGTTTAGCGATTCTGTGAGCTATGTCAGTATTATAACGAGGAGATCCGCAGGAGAACTAAAGTAATCGACATTATAAAATAATCGCATGTAATTATGACAATTATAATTATTCTTTGCCAACATCTCTAGTTTATTTGACTTAAGTATTCCCTCGGATACTATATTTTGTCTAGCATATTATTTAACAATTTTTAGGGAGTGTTTATCTACAGTGGAGAAGCGTCAGAATTTAGCGAAATAATAAGTCAAGGTTTAGTGAAAAAAAAATGATAAGTTTTGTTTTGGAAATATATCCTTATCAACAACTTGTCTATTCTAGGAAATTTCCTCACGTATGACAGCTGTAAGGACGAACAATTCTTCTTGTACCATGTCCGGAATGGCACAGTTAAATTGTCATTTTGTTTCGCCTCGGCTTTCAATGCTGGATGCAGCCGCTTGATGAAACTTCGTGAAATTGATAGTCTGGCTTCTCAAACAATGTTCAGTTAATTGGTTTCATCTGCGTCGGTAGCTCAACCGGTAACGACTCAGTCCTTCTAACCAGAGGTCCCGGGTTCCAATCCGGACGGCCAATGTACCAATGAGTTTTTGGAAACTTACGTACATATACTTACCGACTGCTTTAACGGTGAAGGAAAACATCGTGGAGAAACCTGCACGTCTATTTCCAGATGTGTATGAAAGTCGCGATGCACACGTTCTTAGGTGTTCATCTAAATGCTCTACACGTGACCTCAGGTGATGATACGTGCAACACCAGGCAACCACCGTCTTTCCCTTGGATAGCATTGATAATTGCGCCACATGATAAGAAAGAAAGATTGGTTTCATCAATACCTTTCAATCATGAAGAGAATCGTTAAAAACTGGTAAAAAGTTTTTGCATTCATCATTCACTTTTATCTATCGTTAAATTACAGCTTGTCAAAAAATACCTTAAGGTCCACCCCTATACTTTTCGGTAGTAAAATTGCGCATCACGATTGCATATTTTTTTTGCTGAATAACAATAGATATCCTTTTTTTCTTCTTCTTATTTTGATTAGCTTCTAGCAGCTGTGAAGCTGAATAAATCTTCATTTACGGTTATAAATTATTCTTCTTAAGTAACTTTCCACTAACCTGCTGGACAGATGCATTCAGCATCCCTGGTCTCCCGGCGTAGGATCTCTCCAGGCTCCACTTCGCTCTCAGGCTTCAGCGGTATCTTCTTTATCTGGAGCTGCTCCTCCAACGCCTGTACCCTCAACTCTAGGCGGTGCTGGCGATACAGGCCGAAGCCACACACTGCGAAGACTGACACTAACAAACACCATAACACTACACTGTTCAAGGAGTTCCAATCCCATTGCTTCACGGGGGTCTTTATTAGACCCATCTTGTTTTACGTGAAATGACTACTTTTTCGTCAGTTTTTTATAATAACAATAAAATTATCAAGTATCATAAATTGAACCTTTCATTTTCCTTGAACTTTAAACCAAATTTAAAAAAAACTAGATTTAAGTTAGATTTTATTTTTTAAAACGCAGAATAAATCTTTTGTTATCTCAAAACCAGTTTCAGACGACTCAATTTCGATATCTTTGTTTTAATTTTTATTTTATATATAAATACTTGGTAATAACCACTAGTCAGATCGTAGTGGATTCAATTTTGAGGTCCTCATGTGGTCGGGCGCGAGTTTCAACTGTCCCGCTGCTGGGGCCGGCCGGAGCGCGGGAAAGGAAGTCGCCTGTCTAATGTTAATGCCCTATAGTTGGGACGATTACTCGTCAATAGAGAGGCACCCTTCGAAACTTCGGTACGTAAGTCTGTGGTACATTGTTGACAGATAAGGTTTACGTTGTATATAGGTATCAAGGGTTGAGTTTTTTGTAACATTGTCTTTATTTATTTGTTCAATATTAGTTGTGGCTAAAATTACAAAAAAATCGTATCAAAGCTGAAATTTTAGCTCGGTTATTCCCTGGTGACTAAAATGTGGTCAATATTCAGGTGTTATACGTATACGTGCAAACTCCTCCACTCTAGAACGAACCACGGTCCTAGCCACGGGCACAAGTGCAGCTAAGTGAAACATTAGGTCACCACCACCCATCCCTTGTGATATCATATCATGGTTTAATACCACACGATAACTTGCTGTAACTCACCCACTTAAAATAATATTTTCTTCATTGTTAATCGGCACTAAAGCTAAGTCCCCATTTATTTATGGAGTCACGTCACCAAAATAGGGCAATTTAAAAACATCGGAGCTATTTTTCTATTTTCTCCTCCCATAAAACCATTCATTCCGTGCACTTAATTTTTATGAATTTACATCGTGACTCTCGTCCGACATCGATACATTTGCATGTATATTGCTTATAAACAGGTCCAATCCAAGGCGACAATTAAGGGTCTTTCTCGCTTTTCATCAAGACTAATGTCCGGGGGAGGCGACAGATAAAAATGTAAAACAGGGATCAACTTGTATCAGGGAGGGATGGAATTTAAATTTCACGAAATTTCGGGAGACTGTCGCAGTCGCTATGTTTTATGAGATTAAATGTGTAACGGAAAATAAGTTGTTGTCGTCTTCATAAAATGTCTGTATTCGTTAAGTACTTTTCTAAAGAATTTGTTCAGCGTGAAGCTTTTTCTCTAATTTTTTACTCAACAAAAACATTTTCAAAAACTTATTTCAGCTTTCGAAGCAGTGATTATATTATTATTTCGAACTCAACTTTCTATAAACCTACAAAATCCACAACTTTTATAATTACCCAAATCGATTACCAACTTTGACGGCCTGATGAAACTTCCTTTAATTTACGTAAATACGATTTATTTTTCGTATTTTTACTTTCTCAAGCGATAGAGGAAGGAATGAAGAAGTTATTGTGATGGCAAAAAATAAATAAGTTGAGATTTTAACGTTTGCGTACACTAATAAGAGTCCCAAAAAAAACTAAAAATAAAAAAAAATGTGCATGATAGTGTCCAGGCAGATCTTAAAGTACTGATCGGAAATTTAGGTTATGGAAATATTTAGGTTATGGAAATATTTAGGTTATGGAAATATTTAGGTTATGGAAATATTTAGGTTATGGAAATATGTATTCCATTCAAACGAAGACTATTTGTAATTTTGTGATCAAGTGTGTTAGATCCCTTTTTTTCGTTGGTACTAGGTAAGCGTGATTTTTATTTTAAATTTAACCGCCTCTGTGGCGTAATGGTTAGTCCATCCACTTCACACCAGGAGGTCGCAGGTTTGATTCCCGGTGGGGTCAACTTGTTAGACTCGGTTTGGTTGGTGGTAGGGCATTTTGTAAGCCCGCTTGGCTAGCTACCACTGTCTATCTAAGTCTTGCCGCCAAACATCAGTGTTAAAAGCATTGATGTGTTCCGGCTTAAAGATAAGATAGCCAGTTTCCCCATTGCGTTGGGGAATCTTGGTAAGCCCGCTTCCATCTTCGGCATCATCGTCACTTACCATCAGGTGAGATGATGCCAATTTTTTTTTTCAAAATTGTATTGTTCCGCTTTGTCGGCGTGATTAATGTATATACACATGCCAAATTACAGATTTCTACTACTAATTGTCTCTGAACTAATCCGCGGACAGACAAACAGACCCCTAAAGAAGTGGCCTAGTAAGTGCATGTTGGAGCACGCGCAAAGAACCGCCTCCGTAGCCCAGCGGCAAAGTTCACTGGCTTTACACAGGAGGTCGCGGGTTCGATTCCCGGCGGGGTCAATTGTAAGACTCGGTTTGGTTGGTGGAAGGACATTTTCTAAGCCCACCTGGCTAAGTTTATCTAAGTTTTGCCGCCAAATATCAATGTTGATATCATTGGTGTATTCCGGCATGAAGATAAGATAGCCAGTTCCCCATTGCGTTGGGGAATCTTGGTAAGCCCGCTTCCATCTTCAGCAACATCGTCACTTACCACCAGGTGAGTGAGATGTTGTCAAGGGTTTACCAATTGTGAATAAAAAAAAAGATAGGCTCCGTAGTTTTTTCAAAAAATAATTTAGGTATATTAAAAAACCAAAATTATTTTTATAGTTGGTAGGTAATAGAACATTTTGCATCGAAAACCTATGATTTTTTAAAAATCCAACAGCAACAGCCGTTATAGTTTTTCCTATAAATTGATTATATGTCTTACAATTTACATTTTTTTCAGATGTCCTGAGATAGCGGTTTAGCTGGCAAAGCGGGTGGGATACTTCACTAGTAACAAAAATGAATGACCTATCCAACGACATCACATATTATAGGATAGATGAGAAAAAAATTGCATCCCCACTTTTACGTCAAGAGAAAGTACCGTTAAAATTTTGTTTTTCCATATATCGGCGTGATTAAGATATTAGATATTAAGATAGTCATGTAAAATTACAGCTTTCTAGAAATAAGAGTCTCTTAGTTATACTGCAGACAGACTGACAGACGGACATTCCCTCTCGTATATCTACCAGAAACCAGGTTTATGATATAGCGTCCCCACTCACCAACAGCTAGGTCATATTATTTTAGTGAAGGCCACTATTCCTGCCAACGCTGTGAGGTGAGTTTGCCGCCAAGACGCTTGTCCTGGTACTCTGCAAGGCGAGTGCCCCGTGGAAGAGAACCTCTACCTACTCTCCAGGTAGTTCCCGGAGCTGTAGGACGCTCACCTCCCGCGGCTTTCGCTTCTGGCGGTTCGATCCCCGCTTGAGACGCCAGAGAAGCTGGTTCCCACATCTCCAGTTTGGTACCAGAGATGTTGGCGCACTCACTTCCTGGCGCTTACGCACCTGTCCGGACTTACTCCTACTCGGCTGGGTCAGTCGGAGCAGTACTATCGTAGCTCTACTTGCTATCGAGGCAAGTGCCGGAGATGCTTCCCCGCCAGTAAAGAAACGCCCAGAGCCCACGTGACTGGCTACGACAACACTAGTTGCGCGCAAGGAGGACGCCTGGACGTCACGTTCTTGACAGGCAACAGACATTGCCCAACCCCTGCAACTAACCACATACCAATAAGAGTCCTTGACCCAGTCGGGGTACTGAATAGCCTGCCAAAAGTGGTAGATCCGACAGCAGACAAGCGGTAGGCTACCCCTTCCTCGTCGTATCCTGATCCAAACAGCCGGCCCCGAAGTTCCGGCTGCGGCGTTTTTATACAAACACTTCAGTACCTCGATATATCAATAGTTAATTTAGCACCGCTGGAGAGACTGTAACACGACCGAAACAAAGGCTTTCTCATAGTCCACGAACACTAAGCATAGTGGCTTCTTCTTCTGTATAATCTACCACATATCTATCATGTTCGAGTGGCTGGAAGTCATCAGACTTGCTTGCAAGACGATTCATAATGACTCTCAAAAACAGCTTCTAAACATGTCTTAGAAGTGAGATGGGTCTATAGTTCTTCAGCAGGGTGTTGTCAACCTTTTTGAAGAAAAGCACGACCACATTACTGTTCAATGCCTCAGGCGTTTGTACCTCGAGTATAACGGAATTAAATAACTTCTGAAGAGCTTTATGTACCGGTGTTCCACCTGCTTTTAGAAGTTCAGCCGTAATTCCATCATCACCCGGTGCCTTATTCTTTTTAGCTGTTTGAGAGCCATTCTAATCTCGTACAGGCTGACGTCCGGGATATCTTCAGTATATAATGTCGGGTTAGTCTAGCTCTTAGGTCTTTAGCCAGATCGCTGAAAGGCAGATGTGTGGTCATGTATAATTATCCGTTGAACTTCTCCACTTCTTCCAGAAACTCTGTCTTAGACGGTATAATCCTGCCATCCTCAGTCTTCAGCTTGGTCAGTTGGCTTTGTCCAACAGACAGATCTCTCGCGAACACTTTTGAGTATTTGTTGTGCTCAATCGCCTCTTTAATACAATTTGTATTATATTAGCACAAATCGCGAGTTAGAGACTTCGAGATCTGCTTGTTTAGTTGCCGATACTGAGTAGTATCTTCAGAGGACTGAAAAACCAATCTGCGTCTTTCTTCCACGAGGTTGTTGGTGAAGTCCGAGATTTTTTTGTTTCTGTTTGAACGGCGAGTTTTGAAAATCTTAGACCCGACTGTTCGGACAATTTCCACGAACCTGTCATTATAATCGTACACATTCTCGCATGCGAAGCAATTGTGCAACTCGAGATGAAAGCTCTTAGGGTTTTGGAGCTGGATGGGTGCTGGTCGGAGCGTTGACTTCATCAGTCGACATCTTTCTAGTTTGGTCTGTAGATTCAATGTGCCTCTTACCTTTCGGTGATCGCTTCCTGTTTTGACTGAGTTGATCACAGAGACATCTTTAAATATTCGCCTACTTGTCGACAAGATGAAGTCAATCTCATTTTTTGTTACACCATTGGGATGCAACTATGTCCACTTGGCTCCTTGAAGATGGATTTCATCATAAAAAATCCTTCTCCATAAAGTCAGCCAGCATCTGACCACGTGAATTTCTTACTCTATATCCAAATTGCCCCACTCTAAGCTCACCATCGCTTTGTTTGCCCAGTTTCGCGTTGATAACACAGGGAATCCTACTTTGGGGCCAGATGACCATGTGTGATTTGTCCCAGAATATTTATTTATTTATTATTATTTATTTATAACAACGGTGTAATGGGTCTGGGAGCTATTATGCAAAGCTCTAGAGATATCCTCATATAGGATCTCCACTTCATCGTCGGAGTATTCCGCGGTCGGTGCATATACCTGTATGACCTTCAGCGAATACCGTTTGGTGATTCTGAGTATAAGGTACGCTACCCTCGTCGAAACTCTCTCTTTCCAGACCACATTGTTGATGAGAGACTTGTAGACTAGAAACCCGACACCACCCTGGGACAGTTGGTCACCCTCCCGAAAATAGAGCAGGTTTCCGGATTTAAGGGTTAAATTGTCCTCCCCCTCTCTTCAGACTTCACACAATCCTACGATATCCCATCGTAACCTTCTTCCTCGAGTTCTGTCAGCTTCCCCTTTTTTCTTTCTTTTTCTTCTTTTTTCCAGCAACCGTTTTCTACTAGAAAATAAACTGTAAACAAGAAAATTTATGGATCTAATTTTGGTGGTACGGAACCCTTGAGATAGTAAAGTTCTCAAATAGCAACCACCCACTGGAAGACGTAGCGGAGGCAGGCTTCCCACACAGTAGACTGACAACCTAGTGAATGTTGCGGTAAGCCGCTGGTTGCCAGCAGCTCTTGACTGGTCGTTATGGAAATACTTGGGAGGCCTTTGTTTAGCAGTGGAAGTCTTTCGGCTGTCATGATGTGGATGATGATGATGACAGAACCCTTGGTGCGCGAGCCGACTTCCACTTGGCAGGTTTTTATTGTTTACTAATGTAAAGAATCCATTTGTCATAAGACAAAAACTTTATCATATTCATGTGACATTCGAGCCAGCTTCTTAGCTTTTCCCCAATTTTTCAGAAACAAAATCAACGACCTTGTTTAACAGTCTGAAGGCGAGTGCGACGGGCGACAGGTGACAGGTCGGGACAAAGTACGCCTCAGCGTAGGGAGAACACTACAGCGACAAATCTAACATAGTACATACTACGAAAGGACGAGCCCATTGATGTTAAATTGGCTCTGAGGCAAAGTTCACTAGCTTTACACAGGAGGTCCCGGGTTTGAATCCCGGCGGAGTCAATTGCAAGACTCGGTTTGGTTGGTGGTTGGGCATTTTCTAAACCCGCCTGGCTAGCTACCACCATCTTATCTAATTCTTGCCGCCAAATATTAATGTTGATATCATCGGTGTGTTCCAGCATGAAGATAAGATAGCCAGTTCTCCATTGCGTTGGGGAATCTTGGTAAGCCCGCTTCCATCTTCGGCAACATCGTCACTTATTACTAGATGAGATGTTGTCATGGGTTTACCAATTGTGAATAAAAAAAAAACATTGGTGGAATCAAATTGGAGCACCTCTCCGCCAGTCGTCACTAACTGTCAATATAGCTGACTGTAATTTCAAGCAATCATTCTTAGTTTTGACAAATGGATTGCGTTATTATTATTTTTTTTAATTTACAATTAATACTTGTCGATATCTCACCTGATGGTAAGTGATGATGACAAGAAAAAATAGAAGCAGGCTCCAATTGTCCTCAACGAAACGGTAACTGGCTATCTTCATGCCGGAACACACGCTGTTAGCAATGGTTTTTGGGCGACAAGATGGTGGTAACTAGCCAGGCGGGTTTACAGAATGCGCTTCCACCAACCAAACCGAGCCTTACAACGCTACACCCCGCCGGGAACTTAACCCGCCACCTGCTAGTGTAATGCGAATGGACTAATTATTACGCCACGGAGGCGGTTCAATATTTGAAACAGAATTTTTGAAAGGTGTTCAAATAAAAGGTATTTGTTAGACGGATCTTATTAAGTGCATATTTCGAAAGTATGTAGCCACGTTTGCATTGTTTGTGTATGTACTTAATTACTTATATTTAAATTATTGACATTTCAAATACAATGTACATTGTTTGTGAATAAAAAAAATGAAAAAAAAAATGAAATGAAAACGTTGGTGGAGTTCATTTGAAACTCGTTAACTGACATTAAAAGAAGTTTACGTTTAGTAGGTAATACTTAGATTTAGAAATTCTTTGCCGTAAAGAAAATTTATTAGCAATGTTTGGAAGTAACAACTATTTCTAAGTTCAGTTAAGTTGTGTGAAAACATTTTGGGCAGAATGTTTGGAAGGTCTTCAGACAAGAGGTCTTTGTTAGAGGGATGAATCTCGCGAGATCTGACAGATTAGGAGTCACAGGAGGACGTCGTGACTAATGGCTGGCTGCAGGTGGGGTGCATCTGTCTCTTGCAAAGGTGAGATGAGATTTGCTAAGTTATTTTATAGTAACTCGAGGAGAAAAAAAAATTGTCAAATCAAACTGTAGTATGTGCTAACGGTACGAAGGGGTTGGAATATTTTTGTATGGTGCGTAGCATAGTAAAAAAATAATGTATTTATATATTTTTTTCGAAACCTATACATTTCACGCATCCCAATGCGAGTACATACCAAAAACATACTTGGACTTTTGGACACAAAGCGTAGCATAATACTTCATAATTTGGAGTGAATTTATTTTTGATGTCGGTTTTTAGATTTTTTTAACTTTTATTTTTTTATTCTTTCTTTTTCTTTGATTTTAACTCAAAATATCTCGGTAATGTGACGATTTAAGGTGAACATATCCGTACTTTTTCAGTTTGAGTTTGCATCCCCTATCGAAATAAATCTATAGATTTAATCGTGTACAAAAGATTTTTAAAAAATAGGTATGTAATTTTTTTTAATATTCACAATTGGTAAACCCTTGACAACATCTCACCTGGTGGTAAGTGACGATGTTGCCGAAGATGGAAGCGGGCTTACCAAGATTCCCCAACGCAATGGGGAACTGGCTATCTTATCTTCATGCCGGAACACACCAATGATATCAACATTGATATTTGGCGGCAAGACTTAGATAAGATGGTGGTAGCTAGCCAGGCGGGCTTAGAAAATGCCCTACCACCAACCAAACCGAGTCTTACAATTGACCCCGCCGGGAATCGAACCCGCGACCTCCTGTGTAAAGCCAGTGAACTTTGCCTCTGAGCTACGGAGGCGGTAAATACTATTGTTAGTACGCCACAGAAGTTTGTACCCATTTCCTTTCTTGTTTTTTTTAACTTGTGTATTTTTTTTAACTTGCTCTTCTATTACAGCTTGAGTGCGTAGTCTACAGCAGCTCTCCAACTTCTACGTCGTGGTTACATTAGCTACCCGGAACGTCCCCACAGCTGGGGCTCGCGCCGCTTCCCAGACGCAGGAAGCTGGGCCACACTCCACACATGGAAGCCCAGTCGGAATTCGTGGAGTTTGTCAGGAGCTTTCAAGCCGCCTATAAGGCCTCATATACGACTAAACGACTATTATCTATTGATACCAACCGGCACCACGCATAAGGGTCCCCAGGAGGCTCGAGTTTCCATACAAGCGTAGCTCCGCTTTAATACAAAACTAAAAGCCGAAATGAATCCAAACTGCAAATTCATTGAGTAAACACATATCGATGTTTGTAATTATTTTCGTAGTAGTTTTAAACATAACATAACGAAGGCTCAAATTAATTTTGTACTTAAAGTTTGAAAATTTTCTTTTTTTGCATTTTATGTTAGTACATCGAAAACTAATTACAAACATTGATATGTGTCTATTTAATATATTTACAAAGTTTGGATTCAATCCAGCATGAAGTTTTTGTATTAAAGCGGAACTACGTTTGTATGGAAACTCGAGCCTCCTTAACGTGGCTCGCAAATCACGGAAACGGATTTATTAAATACCAGCTCCCGCGTGTGGAGTATGGTCTAACTTTATCGAGTTCGGAAAGAGAGTCTCAGTAATCATGAGTCGTTAACGATTACCCCACTTACATAACCCATCCAACATAACCCATCCAGGTTGTGGCCGTGTGTTCGACACTAACAACCAAATTATACTGAGCTACGGGCCTTAGCAATATTGCATAAGTATTCGTTAATTTCAAGATACTCTATTCTATCTTTTTTAGCACGATATACTTTAATTAAATTCACATAGATCAACATGAAGCCCCGTTAATTCACATTTCAGCACTCCACTCACAAGCGAAAGGTAGAATCCAGGACAAAACGAAATAACATTCCAGCAGTCAGAGGCTGGCGACGCGTTGTCTCCCGGTCTAACGAGGGTAGATTAAAATTCCGCACCGGCGTGTACGCAGGCTGCCGGGGCTGTGTCGCAGTGTGGGTGATGGAGGTAGCATTTGTAAAGGTTGTGTTCATATCTTGTTTTAAGGTGCGATTTTAAAAGTGTCTCAAAATTTATGTTGGGAACAGCAAAGTTTTGAAATAAGTGCGATGTTTGTTAATGTAAAATATAGATTTTTGGAGTTTATTGGAGTTTATTTTGGAGTTTACTCCCTAAGAGTGTATGAACATTTATGAGGAGTAAAATCAGACGTTGTGCGTTATTCGTTATACGTTATGCTATAGTTGTATAGTATTGTGATTAATTTTGTGCGCAACTTATTTGGGTGTATGTATGTATGTTTATTTCTTGGGCGCGTGCTGCAGCCGAAACGGCTTGATGGATTTTGGAGTGTGAGGTCTCGTTAGAATTGAAAAAAGTGGCCGCCATTTTGAACTCTTTGGTTACTGGACAGATTGCTCCCAAAATCGATATCTGGGGTCCCTGAGGGTCCTTAATCACAATTCGGTTGCCAGAGTTTAAAAAAGTGGCCGCCATCCTCCAGCACATTTATAATCGTTAGTATGGAGTAAACTTCAGCCGGATTTGACACACACACTTTTTATTAGCAAACTTGTAACGGCTAAATGGATTTGAATAAGATTTTTCACTCATATTTACAATGTTAAGAAAAGATTGTTCGTCAACATAATATAAGGTACCGTTCCTATCGGAATATTGGTTTTTATAAGAGACCTGCTCGCAGATAATAACATCCTGTTATGAAATTTAAAAAAATACTAGAAAACTATTTTTAAAAACTAATATTATATAGATATAAAGTTTGTAAATTTGTGAGTTTGTTTGTAGGAACTACTAAACCGATTTTGAAAATTATTTCACCAGTAGAAAACTACATTGTTCATGAGTCATCGTCATATCAGCTCATACACGTCCCCACCGCGGGGCTCTAGCCTACCCTGATTCAGAAAATATCTTTGAGTAACAAAGGCTATATCCACGCTCGCAAAACGGATGCATCTCGCGCACCACTCACCCTCAAAGACAGTCATAAAAATGATGCCCACACAAGCTAAGCTTCGGGCAAAAGCTATATAATATATCATATTATATTATGATACAGGATTTTTTTGAACGTTCTAACTGAATCCACAGTGTACAGAGTTCCCACCTCTAAGCTAACAGCCCCCTGTCACCACGGTCGTTGCTCTAGTTATTTATGCTCTAACTGGGCCTGGGGTCCGCGCTGGCTCGGGCGCCACCAAGATTTTATTACGCGTTCTCCCATCCCCGACACATCTTCAAGCGCGCCGTTATAATTAACCGAGGGTTAATTAAACTACAGGTACCCCTGAGTTTACCCACCCAACTTACAAGTCGACAAACGTTAACACAAGTGTGAAATTGAATCTACCCCCAAACATGGTCCAGTTAACAATATGTCCGTTTGCTAGATTTATGCAGGTTTATAAGAGGTGTAAGTGTAATGGATTTATGGGCATGAATTCAAGGGGGTCGATTTGACATAAAATACCATATTCCCCTTTTGTTCAATTCAAACTGGTTTTCATAATTAAACATATTTTATCTCAATTTCTACATTATCATGAAATCCCTTAGGTACATTGTGAGATAACAAGATGCAAAATCACACAATTCATACGATAACAAAGGTCTCTTTGAAACTGCGCACAATGAAATGCCTAAACTTTCCCCGTACAACCGGAAATCATTGGGATGAATTGGGAATCACCGAACGGTGGCAGGAAGCGACTGTCAATCTAGATTTATGGTGTCGGGAAACGGAACGGTGGATATAGAAGTGTTAATCCTGGATATATTGCACCAGGGAACAAGTGACAATTCAGCCTAATTCTGGTGGCGCTCTCCCCGCAGTAGCCACTAAGCTAGGTTCAGTTGGTTTTAGATTCGAGGGGGTGTTTATGAGGTTTGATTGAGAGCTCGCCAGTGACAAAACGTTTTATTTCAACTGAAAATTATAATTCAAACAATCAAAAATGTAGGAAAATTGTTTTAAAATTTAAATGCAATTATTTTTCTCATAACAAACGAAATTATAAACGATCTCATTCTGAATTCGAATAATGAAAAAAGTACGTGAGGGGACTCAGCAGCGGATTAAAATATGGATATTGGGTTAGCATCAGATGGAAAAAGTCGTAAAATACAAAACGATCTGAATCCAATTTAACCGACAAACACCGAAAAACAAAATCCAGAGGGTCGACCTGTCACTGCTAATGAAAATTCCAATCAGAAAGTAAAGAGCTAAAATTCAATTAAGACTAAAAAAAGCTTTTGAAGAGGAGACACGGGTAATAGGCAACAAACACCGTATAGCAGACCCAAGGTAATCGGATAAAAGGGGAGATCTGGCTTAATCGGCATTACCCGGTCTGGTAGGCACGGCACGGGCCGCGCTACACACTTTTACAAACTGAATTTTGCCGAATACATCGAATACTATCAGATTTTGTGAATTTGCAGACGAATCTTTCGTTAATGGAATTGATGCATTCGCAACGCTTAGTGCGGAAAGTTCATATTTTTGAAGTACGGAGTATATCACTAGCCTGGGGTATGAACTTTTTCAATTTTATCGGAATAAGTAACTAATGATTTATTCTTCAATCAAAATCAATCACTATTATATTTAGATTTATTAACGTTTTATGTACAGGCAGTAGGTATTAGACTGATCAACAGATTTAATTTAAGTCCTTTGTTAAAGAAATATTTTTTACTCTTTGCCCTTTGTAGGTGGAGTAATCTGGCACGAAGATAGTGATACAGCTGTTCACCATTGCGTTGGGGAATCTTGGTGAGCCCGCCTTGATTTTCGCTCTTATCTTTGTTGAGATGATTCCAAAGGTTAGTCTAATAATAATAATTTAAAAAAGAAGTAAAAAGACATTTTTGGTTTAATTTAGTTACTGGTTTTGCTCGCGACTTCATCCGGGTACATAGCTGAACACGTCAAACAAAATTATAAGTGCACCACATGAAAATGAATTATTTTTATTTCCAAATCACACTATTTGAGTAAAACGGCTGAGTGATAGACAGACGGATAGACGAACATGGTGAAATTATAAGATTAATCACCTAAAACTAAGACATCAGTCCTAAGACCACCCGGACTTTGTCACTGTTACGTGTCCCCCACACACGAGTTTCCGTGCTGTCTAAATCGATACAACTCACGACAGTGGCATGTGACGTTTTGCCACCGGGAAGCGTGTGGCAGTGATCCCTGAAGACGCTAACGAGAGCGATTTTCCTTTGTCGCCTGACTTCCGCCCAAAGTATGCCAGTGAGCTATACTCGTACTGTAATCGGTATCCGCAACATACTCACGGTTTATGCGTGGTTGGTCTGGGAATAAACCGGTTCTATGACATAGTGGTTGGACCACCCACTTGACCCATCAGGAAGTCGATTGTCGATTGCATAGCTTTTATCGCGGGCTTTGAGCGCGGCGACCGAATCAAGAAATTCCGTAACGAAAATAAAACCTAACACCTCTCACTCCACCTACCATGTAACTCGGCCGAGCGTAACGCAACGTTACCACGTTCTAAAAACTTACAGTGCCATCTATTAGCGATTTTTATAAGATTCAGTTGGGGCTGCTGTGCATTTTATAAGCTCGTCTAAATGACTACTACCATGTTAAGTCTTGCTGCGAAAACAACAATGTGTTAATGTTGCGAAAACCTTAATGTGTTCGGCATGAAGGAAAGATATCCAGTTATGTTGCATTTGGGAATCTTGGCAGCGGTTTTTTTATCCGCAAGTGAGATAGATACGTCCACGTCCAGTTATAATATACCTCTAAAACGTTCACACTTGGTACTGTACCAAAGATTACTGTTGCTAGTTTAACTTTCCCGGCCAATTTTGGGGATTTATTTTAGGGTTCCCTGCCAAGTAACGGAACTCTATTACTAAGCCTACGCTGTGCGTCTGTCCGTTTGTCTATCAGGCCTTAAATAGGCTGTATTTTTGAAATTTGGAACCTTTGTTGGTTGCTGGCTAGAATTTTCACAAAAATATGTTATAGATTCACAAACAAATAATGAAAATTTGAAAACGTGAAAAATTAAGGGTTTTCCTTCATACGCTAATCATGTTTTTACAAGCTTTTAATTAACTTGCAATGTATGTATGTACGTTTGTTGGGGTGAAATCTTGCAAGTTAAATTTGACCCACTTCCCGGGTTCCGATAAAGCTGAAATTTGGCATGTACATTGTACCTAAAAGTTTTTAGGTTTTTCGAAAATTATTAAACGACTTATGTTTGTGCTCTGTTGTAAAATCGGTAATACATACAAGCCTGAAACTTAGTGTGATTGTGTGAGTTCTATCCCTTACTAATTTTGAAGTAAAACAACAAACAATAAAAACCAGCCAAATGTGGATGGTGCTCGCGCCAAGGAGTCCGAACCAAGTAACTAGTATCTCATCTGTGTCCGAACTATGCAAATGAAAAAAAATCTGTCGCTACAGTTGATGTCTTTTTACCGAAATTTAAAATGTGCTCTATTCGATTGTATTTTTTAAAATGTTTGTTACTTCAAAACTCCATCATTTCTAAATCGATTTAGAACATTTTTTTAAGATGTGAAATAAAAAAAAAATCTTTCAGAATGGTCTCATGGGAACTTCATTCAAATAAGTAAAGCCGGATTTTTTTTTTAAATTTAACAAAAAAATTAAAATTGTTCTTGGTTGTTGCGGTTAAAGTCATACTAATGCTAATGGCACTCTCTCGAGCCCCGGAAGTCTCGAATACTAATGCTAAAGACACTCTCTCGAGCCCTTACAGTCTTGAATATTAATGTTAATGGCACTCTCTCGAGCCCCGGAAGTCTCGAATACTAATGCTAAAGACACTCTCTGGAGCCCTTACAGTCTTGAATATTAATGCTTACCTTTATCACTTTGAGTCTGTTTTACTATGGGTAGCTAAACGCTTGTATCTTTTGATTACCTTTATCACTTTGAGTGTGTTTTATTATGATAGTCCAAACACTTGCATTTACGTTGTAAAAAATTAAAATTCAAATGGGAGCAGCCCTGCTATAGGATAGCTATTTACAAAATAAATAGCTTTTGACCCCGCGGATTCATCATAACTTTTTGGCCAGAAATCTTTTCCGGCATGTCCACACAACAACTATACAAAGTTTAATTGTAATCGGTGAAGACTTTTCATAGATTTGAAAAAAACAAAACATTTACTTTTTTATTTATAGAGGCAAGCTAAGAAAACCAAACTTGTGCAAACACTCTAAGTAATATAATCAAATTTAAAGATGTGTTGCGTTGATACATCATACAGGTAAATACTGAGGTTACACAATGCAAAGTTACCACTTTTAAAAGTAATTTTAAAAACTTCTTAATCTAGATCGACATCATTTCATTAAATAAAAATAAATAAATAAATATTCTGGGACAAATCACACATGGTCATCTGGCCCCAAAGTAGGATTCCCTGTGTTATGGGTTACCAGAGACTGATAAACATACTTATATACATTTAAATACATACATATATAGATATTTAACACCCAGACACAGAGCAAACAAATCTGCTCATCACAAAAATGCTTGCCCTGGTGGGGATCGAACCCACAACTCTCGAATCAGTAGTCAAGGGCACTAACCACTGAGCCACTGAGTCAGTCAATATTCAATATTCATCTACCAAATAATTATTAACAATCACACCAAGTTTCACGCTTGTACTCGTATGTATTACCGTTATTTTGAAAGAGCAAATTTATAAATACTTATAAAAACATGAGTTTTGTAAAAGAACTTATGTTTTTCAATTTTTCTGATTTATATTATTTGTTTGTTATAGCGGCAATAGAAAAACACACTTTGTGAAAATTTCAACTATCAATCTATTCCGGTTCTTGAAATACAGCCCGCTGACAAACAGATAGACAGACAGGTGGACGGACAGCGTAGGCTTAGTAAATAGGGTCCCGTTGGCCATCCCTCGGGTGTGCGGAACCCAATGACTTCTATATTACTGGCGTAAGGACTGGTGCGAAAATCAAAAGTTTCGCACACTCGCGACTCAGTCGTCTGCGGGAATTTGCAGAGTGCGGTGGAAAGATATTTTATATAAAAAATATTTTTCGTGTTGTTAGAGGCTGTAAAAAATCATGAAAGAAACGTTAAAAAGAAACATGGAATATCGTATCATTGTTAAATAACCTTACTTTGTATTTTTTCTTATAAACAATTTAAAAAAAACTCATTTTTAAAGTGACAATGCTACCAAGGTCCCTTTAGCTTGGCACTGGCGTCAACTCTCGCCCACGCTAGTTCGTACGAGTTGTCAGATGTCGCTACTCTTTCCATGTATGAAGAAAATCTGAGTTAAATATAGACACGGGCGGATCATTCTCTCCAAATAGCGCAATAAAAAATATGAATTCTTTATGAAATTGATGAGTCGAGAATCTACCTTTGTTTAATTAATTTCATATACTTGAATTTAATATACAAGTCTTTTGTAAGCTACTGAGATTATATTACTATGTTAATTTGATCAACCTAATTCTAGATGATACATAAACACACTACTTGATATGCTAGAGGCTAGTATGGTCTCATCTAAATTGAAGCAGTCGTCATCAGGCATGTCCCCCCCCCCCCGCACTCCTCCGCAACTGGTTTTGTATGTACTTACTCAATTTTAAGTAAAACTTTTGTATGTACTGTTGTAATAATTAACCAAAATCGATCTATACACAATAGACCAAACATAAAAACTTTGTAGAAAAAATTCATCACAAGATTACTTAGTAACCACTACGACTATCTTCCAATACATTTTATTAGTAGATCTGTGATTTTATGCAAAGAAACTGAACAAATAGTATTACCTATTTATGATATTCTTTTGGGAAAAAAGGCAGAACTTTTAAAAAATGATTCTCACTAAATTTGTCTCTAATTATTTTTGTGGAAAAAAAAACAAAACTCGAACTCTTTTGAACTTCGCATTTCTTAAAATGTTTTGTTTCCGAAATCAAATTAAACTATTTTAAACATAAATCGGTTACTTTTTCACTAACAAAGTTGAGCTCAGTTACTTAGTACGTATTTTTTTTTCAACATGCGTTACTTTACACAGCTCTATCTCTAGAACTATGGCACGTAATGATAATTATGTTTCTAAGACTATCAGATAGGTAGTTTTTCACTGATTCTAATTCTGTAAAAAAAATCTTAACCGCGTAAGTCGAGTTATGCATCTTTTCACAGGAGGCACAGATATAAAAAATAAAAAAAAAATTAAGACACCAGTTTGAACTCAGTTGATTCGGGTTGTGGGCTAGACTCATTAACCACTCGGCTAGGCACTCTTTTGAATTTTTTTAGGAACATATGTGTACGTGACAGAAATTAAAAAAAGAGAGTGTCTACAGCTATCCCACAGGAACAACTTCAGATATCGGGATAAAAAGTAGCCTCTATGTTAATCTAGGTCCTAGGTTAATCCTGGTTACATGTCTACCTACCAATCATCTGAATCTATTCCGTGGTTCTTGCGTGATTTAATAACAAACATCCATTACATCCATCCAATCAAACTTTCATATTTATAAAATTAATATTATAGGATAGTAGGATAGTAGAATACCTGTAAGTATATTTTAGTGGATGACGTTTGTTATAAAAAAGTACACGTGAAGTCCATATCTACTTTTGAAAGGAAAAGCGACACCTCCGGGGAATATGACTTTTCTTTTTTATATTCGGAATCAGCGTAATTTTCTGCGTCGTTTGAGCTGGGTTTTGCTTCGCTTACGCTTTTTTGGTCGCTCAGTACCCCCCTAAATTTAAGCTTAATTTTGGATTACAGGGATTCAAGCGACATAATATTTTTCCAAAAAAATTAAACTGTCGGATGAAACCCGTAATGGGATTAATTTTTGTATTATTTTGTTGCCTAAATTAATAATCCTTACTTTGATTGAACTGAAGAAGGCTGATAGTTCCTCTTTGCCTCTATAAGATAATCATTGGTTCATGGTTCAATTTTCTTTATTTATATTTATGAATCAGTGGAACCCGATGCCTTTTTCTTTCCTTTGGTTTGACAATCGATGGCATTTGAATCTTATTTCTTTATCTTTTTACATTTAGTACTTTTTTCTTTGCCCTTTTGCTTTAATGTCGGTCAGTTAGTTCTGTTTACTTTGCCCAATTCATAAAAACAGTGAAGTTTAGTACTTTTATCTTTGCCCGACTGCATACACAATTGTAATTTAATTACTTTATCTTTGCGTTTATTTTGAATTTCTGTCGATAAATTCTTATTCCTTTACTCAATTTTCGTTAGTGGTGGTGTTTAATTTACTTCTTCTGTCTTTTATTTAAGTCTAGTGCCGTTTATTACTTTTTACGCAAACGAAATTTTCGTAAAAAAATACATTTAAATCCCTTTGTCCTAGTCTAGTGTAAAAAAGCACGTTATTCAGGTCTTTTGCAAGGAATATATTTGATGAATTATTGGCTGTCAAATTATTGTACTGATAAAATTCATTATATTTTTCGTCACTTTTAAATACGTATATTTATGCATTTACTTACTTAATTACTCCTAAAATGAAAATGTTATAAAGAAAACTCAAGAAAATTCAAACCGTGCTTACCATAACCGTCATCGTACAGTTGATATTCATACAATTGAACCGCGTCTCTGTTAGAGATTCTTAGGAAGCAAACAAACTTGATTGAGATTGCTTTTAGCAATAAGACCGCCTACTGTACACTTCATTATAATACCTATATGTATTAGCTTTATGAAATTGTTTTGGTGTACTATAAGTGTAAATAAATAAATAAATAAATAAACTTTTATCCTATTTCGATAAGTTGCCACGTAAATCACAGCGTGTTTTCTGAACAAATCACTAAAAGTATAAGTTTATTTATTTCTTAAGAATCTGTATTTAACTTTACCCCTACTAAGTTTTCACATTATATTAATAGTAAATAAGTATTATTTCGGGTGTTACGGCTCCCGGATTAGAATAGGACCATCCCATCTCTTACATAGGGGGTTGTAAGAGTCGACTAAAGCTAAATAAAATTCAAAAATTCAAGTTGTAAAGTTTCCTTAGCTTCATTCCATAAATGTTCCGTTAAAAACAATGGTATGTTACTTAGATCCCTTTGTTTTGCTCTAATTAAACAATTTTAGTCGATTAGTTCTATCGTATTTGCTCAATATATTTTAAGCTTTATTTCTTAAGGCGCTTATTTCTTTCTGCTTTACTCAGAAAGTACAAAGCATGTCGTCTAGTACTTTTTTCTTTGCTCAACATATAAACATCAATTGATTTAGTACCATTTGCTTTGCCTTAAAAGACAACACTAAGTCATTCAAAACTTTTTTCTTAGCTTGGTTTGTAAATTTTTGGGTAAGTAGTTCATTGTTCCTAGCATAGAAATCAATAACATTTGACTCGAACGACACCTAAATACGAAATATAATCTTTTAGATTAAAAGAATTAAGACCTAATAAGCGCTGTAGTCCAGCAGTGGACGTCTATCGGCTAATATGATGATGATGATGATGATGATGAAGCGCTGTAGTATTTTGTATCTAATTATCAAAACAAAATTTGATTTCATCAACATACTTATGATTTTTTTCTAAATTTTTAAACTTTGAAAAGCTCTAGTGTACAGCCATGTCGGTTAGCCGCTTTTTCCTTTTAATAGTCGATATGGTTATGAACGGAGTTTCAAAAAGCCTTACAATGTTCTTCGTAAAACTTTTGGACTGAAAATATTCTTGTTGAATATGAAAAGTAATAAAAGAATTTAAATTAGTCTTATTGTATGCTTAAAGAACGGTTAGCAAGAAATCCAAAGATATTAGGAAGGTTTTGAATCAGCCTTAGCAAAATTTTCTTCTGAATAGGTACTACTTAGGTAGCGTGTAAAACTTGCTAGTCATGTTATGTAGGTATTAACATAATATGGAATATCAAAATATAACAAAAAAGAATCATTTCAAAACCTGAAGTTCTCACAACCATTTAGTAAAATTGGTAAGCAAGCATTATGTTATTTTAACTTCCTCTAGAAACTCAATTAGTATCTCATATTACTTTTTGGTCCTAATAGAGCTGTTTGCAATAAAAAAAACTGGCCAAGTGCGAGTCGGAACCGCATACATAAGGTTCCATAACATCATACTAGATGGTGCTAGTTTCTTCAGTTCCGTACTATCATACTAGGCGCTAGTTTCTTTACGTTTAAAAAATAATTCGTTTTTTGTATAAGAATTTCACTTTTTCTAATTTTTAGTATATGTTGTTATAGCGGCAACAAAAATACATCATCTGTGAAAATTTCGACTGTCTAGCTATCACGTTTCATTAAATACAGCCTGGTGACAGACGAACAGACGGACGAATAGCGAAGTCTTAGTAATAGGTTCCTGTTTTGACCCTTTGGGTACGGAACCCTATAAACTATTATATCAGCTAAGGCTTTAAAAAAAGAAGGCTTAAAAAAGAAATTTACTTAAAATTAAGAAATATTTTTATATATTATGATAAACGTAATTACCTGGACCGATGACCTGGTGAAGGTCGCGGGAAGCCGATGGATGCGGGCAGCGCAGGACCGGTCGTCGTGGAAATCCTTGGGGGAGGCCTTTGTCCAGCAGTGGACGATTTGTGGCTGATATGATGATGATGATGAAACGTAATTAAGCAACAATAACGAAATCAAAGGTAGGTACGTTACAAATTAGGGGCTTACAATTTTTTCGAGGTCGGTGCCAGCGAAGCCATCGAATTTGATACATTTGATTTTTTTTGAAGTGTTGGTACCAACTTCAAAAGCAATTGTAAGCCCCCCTAATGTGCTTCGTACCAACCATTGCTTTCATTACTGCTGGTTGATTTCAATATTACATAAAAATATTATTTCATATTTTTTTGTGAATTTCTTTTTGAAGTCGGTTTTTTGGTTTTTCGAAACTTTATTTTTAGTGATAATGCTATCTAATAACGTTAAACCCAATCACCCACTCGCTGATAGGATATTATCAAATCATAGTGAATGTCTTTCATTAACCGATACAAAGTCTTGTGGCTTCTATCATCAGCTTACCTAAATAACCTGAAAGAATACAACTATATCGGTCTATACGTACCTAAAATATTTCAAGAATTATCCTTTTACTCCTAACCGTTAAGGAGCTCAACCTTCCATGTTCAGCTCATCAACAAGAAATAGTGACTACAAATACTTAAATACGAGCTTTGGAAAATATAAAAAAGAATTAATACGTGCATATGAAGTTTGAAGGTTGTCCTAGATTTCCTGGGGTCCCATCATCAGATCCTACATGAATGACAAAATTGAAGACCACCTTGGGAGTATACTCTTTCGAATAAGAAAATAATTTTGAATATCTGTTCACAATCTGCGAAGACATCGCGTAACAAACACACAAAAAACATGCAGTCGAACTGAGAACCTCCTTCTTTTTTGAAGTTGGTTAAAGAAAACACAGAATAACCATTGTATGACCTACAAGCACATTAAAATCTTAAACATCGGTTCCTAAAAATGTACCTAGGGATGGTACCTATTCTAGACTTTGTGTTGATTTGTCCCAGAACAATAATTTTAACACTTTTTTTTATTCACAATTGGTAAACCCTTGACAACATCTCACCTGGTGGTAAGTGACGATGTTGCCGAAGATGGAAGCGGGCTTACCAAGATTCCCCAACGCAATGGGGAACTGGCTATCTTATCTTCATGCCGGAATACACCAATGATATCAACATTGATATTTGGCGGCAAGACGTAGATAAGATGGTGGTAGCTAGCCAGGTGGGCTTAGAAAATACCCTTCCACCAACCAAACCGAGTCTTACAATTGACCCCGCCGGGAATCGAACCCGCGACCTCCTGTGTAAAGCCAGTGGACTTTGCCTCTGGGCTACGGAGGCGGTAAAATCAACATCTCAGTTATGACCATTACACGATTCATGTTTCAGTGCAGTAGTATGGATTTACAGGGCACTAACGGCGCGCGTGGTGCCGCGGGCGTAGCTTGTTAATCTGCGCAATTGTGAATTATAGTGCAACCGGCGGTGTTCCGGATGGACGCAAGGACCTTGTCTTTGAACGAGACATTCGACTTTGGGTTCATGTACCTCCCTATCGCTGTATACCTACGAGTATAATCACCACCTTATATCAATGAACATGCAAACGTAAATGAAATGCATCACAGCGAGCAGTATACTTACAGTTTAAAGATCCAGTAAGTTGGAGGCCACAACAACCACTCAAAGGACTGAATTCAATTAGCACCTGTCGGTCTTAAGTCAATTTCAATAGGGCAGGTCGAGTCGAGGGGCTCGCGAGGGCTTGCGGTTTTCATCACGCTTTTATTAGCTTCACCTGTATGTTTGTAACCGACTCCTTTGCACACGATTTTAACCCACTTTAAACGGACAAATTTAATTCAAACTTTGCACATTTATCAAGAATCAGTGACAATACAATAATTTCATAAGTTTCTCTCATTATCCTGAACTAAAAATTTAAAAATAAATATAGTTTAAAAAACTAAAAAACATGCTTTTAAAGCACATCAAACTAAAAAGTGAAAAATAATTCTTAATATGTATAAGCTAAAAACAATAATGAACGAAAAATACTAGTACTAATGTGAAAAAAGCGTGGGTTGCTCGATATACGAATAGTATGACACAATAATACTTTGATATGCTTTAAAAGCGTGATTTAAGTTTTTTTAAACTATATTTATCTAGTTTCTAGTACGGTGAATATTTAATTTCCGATTCGTAAAGTATCGTCCTTACGATGTTTTAAGGTCTTCGACTGGATGTCTGTCCGCGTTTCGAATTACACGAGTATTAACTTGATTGATTCATAGCCCAGTTAGACAATCATGTTAAAATAAAGTAAGAGAGGTTAGTATTAAATCTGTCTGTCTATTTGGATTGTTAAATTTTGTGAGGAAAATAAAATTGAAGTAACAAAGAAAAACCAGGCAAGTGCATGTCGGGCCGCAGTTCCGCACTCATTTTACATCATAACTAGAAAACTACCTGGCTAGCTACCAACATCCTATCTAAATCTTGCCGCCAAACATCAGTGTTAACAACATTGATGTGTTTCGGCTTGAAGATAAGATAGCCAGTTCTCCATTGCATCAGGGAATCTTGGTAAGCCCGCTTCCATCTTCAGCATCATCGTCACTTACCATCAGGTGAGATGACGCCAAGGGCTTACCAATAGTGGATAAAAATAAAAATAAAAGTTTTTTAATCCAACTTGGAATCATCTCAACAGTTCACAGCAAGTGACGATGATGCCGTAGACGGAGCCGGCCTATCTTATCTTTATAGATACACTTAGCAAATGTCCTGCCACCAACAAAACCGAGTGTTACAAAGTAACACCTCGCTGGAAATCGAACCCGCGACCTCCTGGTGTGAAGCATATGGACTAAATATTACACAAAAGAGGTGGTTAAAATCACAGGTCACCCGAAATTACCTTGAGAGTTCCTACTAAGCTAAATAAATGCTTATCTTATCTTATCTAAGCTCACTTAAATGCCAAGGCGTCCGCCTTATAACGACTTTAGCGGCTTTTGTCTTGCTGTGGTGCACATGACAAAATAAATTATGTTCGAAACATTCTTTATTTTTATAATCCCAACGATACCTATTCAATACAGATTTAAAATACAAATTCAACTTGTTTCCATACTTGTATCCACGAGAGGGAATTGAAAAAACAACTTACTTCTTCCCTTTACATGTAGGTGCAGGATGTACCTCTAAAACGTTACGTCCTACTTTACATGTAGGTGCAGAAGGTACCCGTAAAACATTACGTCTTCACTTAACATGTAGGTGCAAGAAGTACCCCTAAAACAGAATAATTTTATTTTATTTTTTTAATTAAAAAATTCAAATGTTTTTCAATATATTTTTGTGTAAAATTTCATACAATTTGGTTAAAAAATATAAAAAAAATGACTCATGACTCTCTGTGGCAGACTGACAGAAAAAACTTAGAAATGAACCTACCTAAAGTACTTACGGAACCCTTAAAGTACTTACGGAACCCTTAAAGTACTTACGGAACCCTTAAAATTATACAAAAAAGGCTCAAAATTAAATTCATCATTATTTTATCAGTCGAAAGACGCCCATAACGATCGGTCCTTCGCTGCCTGCATCGAGCAGCTTCCTGACTCCTTCACCAGGTTATCGGTCTAATGAGTGGGAGCCCTTCCTACGCTAGGTCATCCAGTGCGCTGTCGCCACTCGAGAACTATACTGCCAATCTAGGCACAGTGCTCGATGGCCTTAGTAGAGTCTCAAGTCAACTAGAGTCAACATACACAAGACTAAAACAATGTAAAATGTCCGGGTCGCTCTAAAGGTCGGATACCTACTCTACACTCAAAAAACAAACAAAAAACAGTCTAGTTAAGTAAGTCCAACTTCGAAAAAGAGATCAATCGACGAATCCAACTCGGCTGGGCAGCGTTAGAAAAGTTTTCAAACATCTTCACGTCCCAAATACCGCAGTGTCTCAGACTAAGGTCTTTGACCAGTGATGACACACGAAACTCGGATATGGTCACTTACTATGGGCCTCATGAGAAGGTTCAAAGTCACCCAAAGGGCAATGAAACGAGCTATTACTCGAAGTTTCATTGCGTTATCGAATCCGAAACGAGGAGATCCGTAAGAGAACCAGAGTAACCAAGTTGCGATATAGTCCCCATAGTTGCGTTGCTAAACTTACGAGTATGTGACAGTGGGCGGTAAACATAGCTCGTCGAATAAATTGCAGTTAGTTTTTTGATGCTCAACTGAAATTGACACTTATAAACCACATTTAGGGAAAACGTATTTTTACATGTCAAATTATTTATTAAACTTATTACCTTAAATGATCCATCAAAAATTTGAGAAGCTCTCAACACTTGGCCCACTGAAGTGCCATGTAGCGACAAAAGCGCTAAACTGAGTTACGATAATGTCGTCTGCTTACTAACGCAGTTACAGGCAAGCGGGCCTCTCTCGATCGACTAATAAGCGTTAATAGCGCAGGCGAACAGTAATCAGATCAGAATTAGCGACGAAGCTAGACGACTGTGAAGGGCGTTCACACGACAATGTTCAAGACTGCGATATACGTATCTGGATCAACTCTAATACAATGAAAACTATTGCATTTTTGACAAAGGATAAGGGACAACAAAAGAAAAGTGCAATCGATTTACATTAAAACTTGGTCTAAAAGCTTTATAGATTTCCACACTAAAGATAACATATTCTGTAAAGATGTGAGATGTTGTCAAGGGTTTACCAATTGTGAATAAAAAAAAAAGATAACAAAAATTGAGGAGCATCGGTTCGAAAGGTCAAATATTTAACGGGAAAAAAAAACAAAAAAAACGGGAAAAGCATGTTTCTATTCTGAAAATGCTTAAATAGGAGGAAAAATGCGTCGTTTTATTTGAAAACCTGATTGTTGGATTTTAATCATATGAGAAATATGCTCCTTTTGAACGAGTTTTTAGGCTCAATCAATAGATTTTTAGGCCATGTGTTAAAAAAAGTGTTAAAAATACGACCTTCCGGACAGATGTTTTTCAGTTGTTAACATATGGGATACTTAATGCATTAGTAAGGAGCGTAAAAAGTATATTTATGCTCGTAAGTCTACACTTATGAGCATAAGTTCGTAATAGAAACGATTGTCTAAATAAATCTGTGGAACGATGAGGCTGTTATGTTCCTCGTTGTCAAAGCACAAGAGATAGAAACTTTGATATAGGATATGAGACACAATCTTGTCATTATAGCATAATCGCAGCTATCCGGGACTAGCGTATGAAATGATCTAATATTTTGCATCTGTAGATACAGTCGCTAAATGAGATCCATTTGCGAGAGTGGCCGGCTTATGTGAACTGCGAACGTTTAGGATTTTAGGAGCAATGACGGAGTGGCTTTTAGAGTCATTAACTTAAAAAATGTTTTACTTTCAAGCTTACCATAAAAAAATTGAGAGCTGAATGTAAAAAACGTAATTACTATCCTGGGAAGTAACGAACTTTTTAAGGATTTCAATTTCAATCTTAGGTATCCATTACTTGGAATTAGTCAACTTTATAGTTGTCTTAAAGTTATGTTATTTTTGTTTCGTTTCAATTACAACCACTGTGTTATCAATGGGGTCCAGAAAATATACCGTTCGCAATTTCTAGCCAGCTCGCTGTAAGTTTACTACCGCATCAAATGACCGCTTCAGCAATTTATAAATTACAATTTACTACTAACATAATTTATCACGCATTATTGTATTGTATTTATATCACTGATGCGGGAGCGAGCGATGTGAGCTCGGGACTTCGTAGCACCCTGACTTGGATGTTTTAGGTTGAACCTTCATTAGGTTTGACATGAGAACCAGTTCGGGGCTCCTGTCTGCCTTTTTTACTACTAACCCTAACTTTAACCATTAAATGGTGACGAATAAGGTAAGGGTTTTTAAGGCTACTGATTTCTAAATTTTCCATAAAAATACTTTTCTAGACAGTAAGCTATGTAAGCGGTAAATTGTAAACTGTAAATTGCTGACGTGGTCAATTGATGTGGCGATAAACTTCAAGGCGGGCAATTGCATTTTTTTTATTTTCCTAGACTCGTTATCAATTTATTTTGAACGGAAAGTTTTCCTACAAATGATACAAAATCTCAATTAGCAAATTTTAAATACATAATATTATTTTCTCTAAAATTCCCGTTCGCAATTTTTCTGAGCATAGTAATAAATTTCCTCAAAAACTTTATTAATAAGCCCATGAATAATGTATTGGGCAATAAAATATACATATCGGAAGCGAACGTAAAAAGGAAGAACTAGGTTTACGAAAAATTTGCATTTTATGAGGGAATCCAAAGGAACTGGCCTTTTTATTAATAATAAAGTGTTTTTTGTTGTATTCACAGAGGGTAAGCCCTTGCCGTCATTTCACACGACGCGACGGTAAGTGACGATGATGCTGAAGATTGAAGCGGGTTTGCCAAAGTTACCTAACACAATGGGCAACTAGCTATCTTATCTTGAAGCCGTAATACACAAATGCCGTTAATATTGATGTTTGGAGGCAATAATTAGATAAAATTTGGTAGGTAACCAGGTGGGCTTAGAAAATGCTCTTCCATCAAACAAAACGACTCTTAAAAAGTAAGACTGCTCCGGGAATCGAACCCGCAACCTCCTGATGTGAAACTAATGGACTTACCATTACGTCACGCAGGGAGTTAAATGTTAATGATGATAAAATTGAATTTTGAGTTAGAAGAAAATCCCACTGAATATTTATAGGAAAAACGCTAATGCCTCTTCGGATACGACGAGCAAAAAATAAGTTGGGTGAATTTGTAGAAAATTAAAGTAAGTAAGTAAACTCATTTAGAAAATATGAAAATACAGCAAAAATCCCCGGTGAAGTTGACTTTAATGAGGAACATTTCAAAAGTCTGAGTGCGAACGTAAAACAGCCCAGAACATAGCTGTTAGGAAATCACAAGTATTATTATGTTTAAAATCCCTGAATCAAACAAAAATTAATCCCAAAGCCAACAAGGAATTTATTCAAGCTCATTGTGTAATTCACTCTAAAAAGCTAGAGTAAAGTCTTCTCCACATGAAGAACGCAGTAATATTTCGCACAACTTAACCCAGTTCCGGGCATCCCATCGCAAAACATCTCGCGAGTGCAAGGAATGCTAGGAGTGCAAATGTATGCATCGATACCGACGGCAATAAACTATGGATTAGCTATTTGAAAACGAGTGTCTTAGAAAAATTCAAGATTAAAATTAGGTGCAAATTACACTCTTTATATAGTCATAAAATAGTAATCTAGACACACGACAGTAAGTCAGTCAAGTTGGAAAATAAAATGGCCACACCGGCTGTGGATTATATTACACGGACCATTACGGACCCCTTTCAACCTAACCGTAATTCAAAACCTGTTTTAAATACACCTTTGCGTTTTTGTGTGACTAATAAAACTCGCTAGATCGCCTAGAATCCCAATTTTCATAAATATGTCTTTTACTATTTCTGAGATATCGACGTCTAAAAACCACCCACTCGGTGGGAGGCCTTATGTTTTGTTGCGATTACACATAATTACATAATGCTATTTGATAAAAATGTAAAAAAACACAATCACTAGGTTATGACGTCAAAATATGTACAATCATTGATATGATATAAAACAAATTAGGTATGTCATGAGAACATGAAAATGATATGACACGAGAAGTTATAAATTAAAGTCATTGAATGTCATTAATGCCTTCGACAAGAATAGGCCAGTTCACAAGGACAGCACCCGGTCACGAGTATAACGCGAGAGTTGGCCATTGTTCCCCTTAACCATTTTAGAGAGAAAGGAACGACGCAGCTTCCGATGCGCCACCATCCGAAAAATGATCAAGAAGTTTAAGATAGAAATTATTTTGACGATTACTTTTCTTTTTTTAATAGAAAACTCTGAAGTGAAGATAAACAAATCATATTTAATTTGGCTATAGATTCAGTAAGAGTCAATGGTGAAATCTTTTATTTGGAGTTTGGATATCATGAAGTCTCCACTGATTAAGTGGTGATTTACAACAACAAAAATTTATAAACCTCTAAAAAGTAGAAAATAATATGTTTTGGGCCTTTTAGTTTAATATACTCGTAAGTAGTTAGTTATATTTTGATCTTAGAGTCGTCGCGTAGGGTGACCGCAAAATTGTGAAATTATTAGTAATTAGTTGTAGAAAAGTAAAACAGTTGTATTCTGTTATTATTTTATTTACTTAGCGGTCCCCCTACGCGACGACTCTTAGATCAAAATATAACTACTTAAAATAAACTTAAAGAGCGAAAACATATTGTTTTCTACTTTTTAGAGGTATTTTGTCGGGAGTTTTATATTTTTTTAATTTTAGTTTTCCTACATGCTTTTTAAATTTTTACGTATCTCAAACACGATACCTCTGCTGTAAGTTGGTAAGGAGTTAGTTATCCTGCAGATTCCAGGAGATGATGCAGCATCAGGTCATGGTTAATATAGTTTTGCAATATTATTACAGTTACAGGGCACCAAATTTTGAATCGATCAGACCGTTATAAGTTGTCACATCCCTTCATCAACAAGATGATCTTCATATATTATAGATAATAAAAACCTCGATCACATCATCTTTCAAATAAAAAAAATTCCATTAAAATTAGTCCATAAGTTTTAGAACTACGAAGCCACAGACAGACACACAGATACACACGTCAAACTTAAAACAGCCCTCTTTTTACGTCGGGTTATAAAAACATATTCAAGAGGAAATGGTAACAAGTTTAGTCAAAGTTTGGACGTGACAAAAAAAATATCTATCACTAGTCCAATTGATCCAGTTGATCCAGTGTACTAGAAATATTTTATGCAAACGTTCTCTGGTAATAGAATGCACATATCAGAAGCGTGATGGCGCGCGAACGGGCTTGCAGTCTGAGGCTTGCTCTTTTTGTGCTGAATATTAAAGGATAGTAAAACTTTATATCAGTGTTAGTGTAAGTGCAGATATAATGGTATGCATTATTATCACATTTCAATACGATCGTCTTGAGCCAGAACTGGTATTTTCCAAGCTATGGAATTTTGTCACATTATAATAGCCGAAAGACGTCCACAGCTGGACGTAGGCCTCCCCCAAGGATCTCCACGACGACCGGTTCTGCGCAGAAATAAATAGTGAAAATGTAGAGAAATAGAACAATGACATTGTACATCCTATAGTTGAATGATTGCCACGGAGATAATGCTGACTTTTGCGTTATACTTGTGACTAGGTGCTGTCTGTGTATACTGGCCTACTATTCGTCAAAAGCATTAAACCAGTCCTATCGGTACGCCATAGCAGTGGTGTTAAAAGCCTGAAAATCGTAACGATTGATCTTTGGGCCATATGAATCAATTTAACCCGTAGCATCAAAAAAGGAGATAAGTTACGAATTAATTCTTTTTTTTTTGTATGGAAAAAAATGTTCTGAAACCATTGACTTTTTTGTCAACGTCTAAAACCTATCATGTGTGGTATCAATTAAAAGGGCTTTTTGAGCCAATTCTAAAAATATATCACATCATGACATTTCAGTCACTTTATTAAATTAAATTAAAATCATTTTCAATATATATATACCAAGTTTGGGCTCCTCCAGATACGATTCGGTTGAATCATTTTTGGTAAAATATACCTCAAATGATACGTAATATCCTCATATCTAACTACAAGAAGACAATTTTAAAATTATTTGTATTAAGTATTTTTTTTTAATGTTCATTATTTCATTCCTTAAAAATAGCACTTTTCTATGGAGGGTCCAAATTTTTGTAACAAAATTTTGTGTAGGAGCCGTCTACTCCCAA
Organism: Coleophora flavipennella; assembly: GCA_947284805.1. Classification (NCBI taxonomy): domain Eukaryota; kingdom Metazoa; phylum Arthropoda; class Insecta; order Lepidoptera; family Coleophoridae; genus Coleophora; species Coleophora flavipennella. The sequence goes on from OX369257.1 coordinate 854,870, forward strand.
AGAAGCCATAGTTTATCCCCAATTTCAATTTGATTTTAACTAAAACGTGACAGAAGATTTATCTGGTTAATATTTAAAAGATATGTAAATGTGTAGATAAGTATTCGTAATTATATCTATGTAAATGTGCCGCGTTCAAATCCGGACGGCCAATGTACCAATGAGTTTTTCGAAACTTACGTACTTAATATACTCACCGATTCCTTTAGCGGTGAAGGAAAACATATTGAGGAAACCTGCACACACCTGCGTAGAAACTCGAAGGTTGTGTGTGAAGTCGACTATGGCCCGATCGCCCTAATTCAGAGCAGGCTCGAGCCCCTCGGTGGGGACGTATATGAGCTGATATGATGATGTTGAAATACCTACATGGCATACACAATGTTTAAGTAGTAACCAATTTGTTCGACTATCGGTGTATCAGGCAGCAGCATTATTCGTGACCAAGTAGATAATTTTTGGTAGTAGGAAAAAACATCTTCATTGCATCTTCCATGCACCGACTTCATTAAAAATCAAACAGCAAGAATCAAAGCAGAAATAAAATAAAGCTAAACTTTGCACTGCGAGAAAAGCAATAAGTTTTTGGGGGAGGTGTAAGTTACAAGCAAAATGCGGAACAAATGTGTAAAAGAATTTCTTCTGCCATCTGAACTTGTGTTATTTGAAATCTTCACCATAATCATCGTCATCAGTTGATAGTCATGGACCTCCTCAAGGTACGCAAATTGTACACTAGGCATACTGATATTTGACCAGGTCCATCCAGTTGTCGCCACCAACTTTGCAAAAATCATCAATCAACCTAGCGTTTCCTCACACTGGGTTGACAGAAACCAGAACTTTGTCCAGTCTAAACGCAAGTCTCTCTCTTTTCTACGCAATATAGGTATCAGACAGATAAACGGTATGTCGGTAGCCTAGAATTAATTGTTGAAAGTTTTTAATTCGGCGGATAGCTTAGAAAACAATATTATAATGAAGGCGACAAAGAGATCCACCTCACTATAAAGAATGCCTAAGGTTGGGAAAAATAAGGAAGATTGACTTGAAATACGGACTTCGTGTATAAATCGGGCTAGAGAAAAGGGACCAGAAAAAGTAACTGGAGCCAAAATGAATGAGATTTTCATAACATCACTATAAAAATACAATACCAGTTTAAAGATTCTTGCTAGTTTTCGTTGTGTCCTATAACTCCGAGCTGCCCACAATATCGGGCGAGTGCTGGGGAGGTTCACTGCAAGTTTATCGAGAGTGTATTGGTGGAGCTAATGAATAAACCACAGCCGCATGCTGCCTCCGCTGCGTCCGACTCTACTTTGAGACAAATGCACAGAAAAAGATACAGGACATTTTCATACTTTACTTTTTTTAACAAAAGAGGTTAAACCGCCTGCGTGGCATAGTGGTTAAGTGCATTAACTTTTTTGAAGTGAAAACTTCTTTAGCGGCGCTGAGCACTTTTTGTTGGATGGGTAAAAACTTCCAAACTCGCGTCAGCTGACGCGTCACGTGATGCTGATCGAAAAAGCGTAAGATCGAGGGGAAGGGAGAGGAACAAGTATCTCCCACTCTTTCTACCGTGCCTGAGTGTGCTGCTCCGCTTAGGCAGCACAAGGCGCTTCTCAATTTTCCATCTGCCGGTTAGTAGCAAAACTACTCGCCTAGCGACCTAACATCGACATATTGATGTCACTACGTAGTTCAGCTATTTCACACTAGATGTCAATAAGTGTAGAAAGTAATGGGACGTACTCAGAACTATGAGCTTTAAAAAGTTTGTGTAATAAATGAATAAAATGAGGGTTAACATTTTTACTGTTTTGTATGTGTACTGACGTACTTAAAATTTCTAGCACAAAATAATAGACAAATTATTATTACGAACATAATTTTATTAACAAAATTCAATTACCTGCGAAAATAACAGTTTTAGTTAGTTGTTGTCGGTTCGTTGCCCTATCGTTTTGGATGGTTGTGAAATGCTTAAAACGAATATCTATATATTTTTCTGATAAAGATTTAATCAGCAGTATAATATGATTTACAGTCGGTGATTGGTCAAACATATGGTTGGCCGATTGTTTGAAACAATCTTGTCCAATAAGGGACGTTAATGTATTCGATACAATTTTATGTTTACAGAAAGTAGGTGAATTCAAAGATTGCGATTTAACACAACGGATACTACTTTCGGTTCGTACACAACTAGATCAGTACCTTTTTTTTTCAAGCGCTTCACATTCATTTGAAGTCTTCTGATCTTTAATCCACTCTTTTTTTCTCTACATCGAAGTTGTTCTATTTCTTGCTTAAGCTTCTTTTTTCTAGGCGTATCATGAAGTATCAAAAATTCGTTTAAATCACTTGTGGTAGGCTCCATAGATACGGGCTCTGGTAATTTTCTTTTAAGCTGTAATTTAAAAAATAAAATGAAATACATACTTATTCTCCTAAAATAATTGAAACTCGGTTATACAAACAATACCGAAACCAACCGACAAATCCAGTTTTAAACTAGGTAAAGTACCCATCTTTAATTTTTTATGGCCTTTTTTTGTCACTATGAAGTCTGCATCATTAAAATGGCAAGAACAAATCTTTGTATATTTTGTCGGAGTCCAATCCGGTCTATTCACTTTTGTGATCCATTGTTGTTTTAAATTATCATCGGATGGAAATCTAAAACAAACAAAAAGAAATAAAATTAACTAGGTGGTAAATTATCTTAATATGAATAAAATGATTATTTAACATTCGAAGTTCTTTCAATTCATGAACAGTCACGGAGAATAGTACGAGTATGTATACAACTCAGATCTTTGTTACTTGAAAATATTTGCTATGAAAATGTTATTTCATTACTGACCATAGCCGTGTGTTATTCGGTAAAATTATTTGAATCTAATTACGGCCCTGGATATTTGGTACGTTGAAAATAGTTGTTCTTGTTGACGATAGATGGCGGCCTGTTTACAATATACTTATAAAAATCACTAAAGTACTGTTTTGGCGACTAAAAAGTATTCAGGTTTAATTGTATACTTTAATTTTCAGTATCCACGTATGATTATAACTATATACCAATGCGGAACTTTACGTACTCGTATTTTTTATTCACAAAAGTTACGCCACCTAGTGTCGAGAAGTATAATTTATACTTGAAAGCCGAGAATTTTCTAGAACTATTTTAATAATTACGTATAAAATTACTTACAATTGAAATGTGATACCATTCATAGCATCAGAACGTCTGTCTGAATAACTTCGACACGATAAAACACAACACTTCATCCTTTTCTTCTTAAAAATGCGAAAACACACCAATAATGCGAGTCTCGATACATGGGCACCTGACGAACGCTTATCGCCTATCAAACGTCATATTTGTGTATGATAGCGCAATAAATAAACATTGTATTCTACCTCATAAATGATAGTATTTTTGTACTTATAATTAAACACAACGTTAATACTAAAGTTTTCACTTCTGCCGGCACTCCCGGAGTGCTACCGGTGTGTTTTTTTTATTCACAATTGGTACACTTGGCATCATCACATCAGGAGGTCACGGATTCGATTCCCGGTGGAGTCTAACTTAAAAGACTTGGTTTGGTTGGTGGAAGGGCATTTTCAAAGGCCGCCTAGCTAGCTACCACCATTTTGTCTAATTCTAGCCGCCAAACATTAATCAGTATTAATGTGTTCCGGCTTGAAGATAAGATTGCGTTGGGGAATCTTGGTAAACCGGCTTCTATCTTCGGCATCATCGCCACTTACCATCAGGTTAGATGATGCCATGGGCTAACCAATTCTGGATAAAAAAAAATGTGTACGTAGAACTAATCTAATGAATAGGCGTCACAGATTTGTTTAACCACACCCAATTTCAGCTTAATATGAGCGAAATGGCTGAGACATCATCACCATATTCTCGCCGCCTTCGGCAACAGAGACTCCCACACTTTTATATATTTACTAGCTTCTGCCCGCGGCTTAGCCCGCGTGGACATCGTTTTTACGCCTGGTCTTTGAGGGTGAGTGGTGCGCGAGCGCGTTATATCCATATTTTATTCTATTTGTTCATAGGCGTCAAAGATTTGTACAACCGCACTAAATTTCAGCTTTATAGCTTAATAGTCTGAGTTCAACGGCTATGACATATCGACGGACAGACGGACATAATTATCTATAAGGGTTCCAATCTTCTTCTTTTCGAATCGATCGATGGTTTGAATATTGACACTTGTTATTTTATATCTTACTAGCTTTTGCCCGCGGCTTCGCCTGCGTGGACATCGTTTTTGTGACTGACTTAGAGGGTGCGTGGTGCGCGAGCCGCAAGCGGCTCGCGGGCGTGGACATGAATTTTCTCTGGATCCCTCGGGAACTATGTCAGGATATGCTTATTAGTAAATCGTGTCGTTTCCCACCCCCTCAACCATCTCTGTGCAAAAAATCACACAATCCATTGTTCCGTTGCGATATTTAAGAAATTAACCAAAAAAGAGTATATTTTCAGTTCTCTCGGGAATTGCATCGGGATATGCTATTTTCACCAGATAAAAAGTAGCCCATGTTCTTCCTTGTAACACAGGCTACCTGCATGCCAAATTTCATTAAGATTGGTTAACAAACAAACAAAGAAACAAACACAGTTTCACATTTATAATATTAGTAAGGACTAGCTTTTAGCCGCGGCTTCGCCCGCGTGGATATCGTTTATCTAATAATCAAGGGTGCTTTATTGTTAGATCATGCAGGGAAACTCCGAGCATAGCACTTTGGACCACTGGCAACAAACACTGGTCAAAGATCTTTGTCTTCAACTTGAATTCGGCGATTAATCTATATTTCTCGATGTTGGATTTACGTAACGGGACTGCTTGTCCTAGGTATACTCGTACATACAACACAAGATATTTTTATCTTAGCTTAGCCATCAGCCACAGTCTCCCACAAACAAATCTTATTCTGATCTTTTCATTGCGCCTTTTATTTGTGTACATTTTGCTCGGATCTTGTTCAGTCTTTAATTATTAATGTAGGCGAAGATTCCGAAGATGCTTCGTCCAGCAGTGAAAGTTATTAAAATTAATAATAAGTTATAAATACAAAAATACCGACTTAATTTATTTTTTTGTAAAACTGTTTTATCCTTTAACACATTTCCAGAACTCCGTTCGGGTGTACTGCAGCTAATTCCCCGAACGTACGTTACAGCCTCCAACCTTCATAGAAGTAGGTGCAATACGGACATTGGAGATAATTTTTGGAGTTTATTCCTTCAGAATTGATTCATATATAACCGCCTCCGTGGCGTAATGGTTAGTCCATTCGCTTCACACCAGGAGGTCGCGGGTTGGATTTCCGGTGAGGTCAACTTCTAAGACTCGGTTTGGTTGGTGGTAGGGCATTTTCTAAGCCCGCCTGGCTAGCAACCACCAACTTATCTAAGTCTTGCCGCCAAAATATCAGTGTTAACAGCATTGATGTGTTCCGGCTTGAAGATAAGATAGCCAGTTGTCCATTGCGTTGGGGAATCTTGGTTAGCCCGTTTCCAACTTCAGCATCATCTTCACTAACCATCAGGTGAAATGATGCCGAGGGCTTACCAGTTGTGAATAAAAAAATAAAAATATAGAGTGTGGTGTGAAAAATATATGGGGAGTGAAATCGAGTGATAAAATTTTACGCCTTAACGCGTTAAATTAGTATCAGTCACATAATATTAAAATCCAATTTTGGCTAGTATATCGCATAAGTTACTTTTAGATTTTTTTAAATCTGTCCAACATTGCCGAAGTAATATAATATTTTAGTGGACCTGATTTTAAAACGCGTCCCTGCCACTGGTTAATACCGATGACATCATTGGACACAATCCGCGCGTAATCGCTTTTGTCCAGTACAGATATTCGTGGTTAATGGGAAACTCTGATGATTTTTGCATTGTTTCTGTATCTGTAATAATGCGCAACAAATTTGAAGATGGATTTGGAAAAAAAGCAATCAGACAATCTACCTAGAGTGGATTATTTTATTGGTTTTAGAATATTTAAATAATCATTTGAAGTATACCAGCACCAAAGTATACATATGAGTACTAACATACAGTATGGACACTCTCTGCCGCTCTTTAGATTCCGACCTCACCCCCTCGTCACCCAGATTGATACAGATTGGTTCTCGAACGTATAGGATTTCGCCGTGATGTTGTTTGCACCGTCATTTGTTTTTAGAAATCTCATTACACGACCGTTGTATGTACTGTCCGGGATGTGCCAGCCGCCAGCACTGACATTGAAATGGTTGAAAGATTCAAAGGCAAGTAATTTCATATTTGTTAGTTACATTATAACTACGTATGTACATGTCAAGTTCAGTAGGTAATGTTAAAATATTAAAATAATAATAACATAACCTATTTTAACATGAACACCGTAATCAAGACTAAAAATGTACCTCAAAACTAGTTTTTAGTGTTCCGTACACGTAAATGGTGACCAACGGGACCCTATTACTAAACTTTCGCTGTCTGTTTGTCTGTCTATCTGTCTGTCAGCGCTGTATTTCATGAACCGTAATAGGTAGGAACTTAGTTAAAATTTTCATAGAATGTGTATTTTTATTGCCGCTATTATTATACTTAATATTAAAAATTAGTGAAAAAGATAAAGTAGGGGAAGGTCTTCCTACAAAAACATGTTCTATCGCAAAAACAGTAATACATAAAAGCGTGAAACTTATTGTGAGTATTAATCCTAAACTAAAACAAGAAACAATAAAAACGGCCAAGTGTGAAATGTACTCGCGCTGAGGAGTCCGAACTGAATGGGGAAATAAAGCATACTAAGCTACTTCTTTCGCTCGCATTGATGTCTTTCGTTTGAAATGTGAATGGATATCATTGTCATAGTTGTGTGGAGAGGCGTGGTGGTACGAGACCCTCGTACCGCGAGTTCGACTCGCACTTGGCCGCTTCTTGTTAGTTGTTGTTTTACTTTAGGATTTCGTTACGTTATATGAAATCCAAAATCCTAATCCTAGAAGTTCCCACCCACTCTTCCTCTGTTTATTCCAACTCTTTCACATTTCAAAAAATCCGGCTGTGCAATCCGCTGCCTACGTCTATCCAGGCGTGCTTATACGCCGGCGTTGTAATCCTTAGTAAGGCTTGAGAAAGCTCATTAAATAACTTGATGTCTCTGTCATCTGCTTTTAGATCCTTTGTTTTTTCATCTTCCTATAAAAAAAAAACATTTTCCTTTACTTACCATAGATACCTAGATATAATTTACAATTAATACTCATTTAAGTTCCGGTGCCAGTAGGTTTATCATTATTTTTAAATACTTTTCTAAATTATTTAAATACATTCGTAACTAAAACTATCTCATATCGTAAAATTCAAATTATGTATATATTTATGTATATGTGTGTGTGTTTACGTATATGTTTACTTTTTTATTTTATTAGGTAAGTATTATAATAATATTTAAGTACTAGCAGTCCAGGCGAACTTCGTACCGCCTCACACTACACTACCACTACTACTATCACTACCACTACTCTACCACTACCTTTACCACTACCTTTACCAATACCACTTCCACTAGTACTACTATTGCTACCACTACCACTATAACTACTATTACCACTACCACTACCACTACACTACACCACCATTTTTTACCCCTTGGGTTACAATATTTGAGTTTTAGTAATGATCCCTTATTAAAATATATATATATATATATATATATATATATATATATATATATATATATATATATATATATATATATATATATATATATATATGTATAGCCTAAAGTAACCGCGGATAGTGTAGCTTCCCGACGGTGAAAGAATTTTTCAAATCGGTCCAGTAGTTTCGGAGCCTATTCAAGACAAACAAACAATCAAATCTATCCTCTTTATAGAATTAGTGTAGATTTTATGTTACTGCTTAATTGCAATTTTTTTTTATTGTTTTTTATTATTGCACCGCCCCTTAACTTATTATACCGCTATTATTCTATCCAAAGGTTGCCTTGAAGAAATTTCTACCTAACAATAGGGCCTCCTATTAAATAATATTTCGTTTATTTTGTTTTCTTCTTTTCTATGTTGCAATGCTATAAATAATTTTCATCATCATATCAGAACGTCTACTTCTGGACAAAGGCCTTCTCCAAGGATTTCCACGAGGACCGGTCCTACGCTGCCCGCATCCAGCTGCTACCCACAACCTTCACCAGGTCATCGGTCCACCGAGTGGGAGGCCTATAAAGTATATTGAATTGAATTGTCAGAGCAGGTAAGTATTGCTATTTAAGTAAAGACATAAATAAAATTAACGTCAACAATAAAAACAGAAAGCCCCTCAATAATCAAAGGCTTAATATTTAAAACGCCCTCGTGGTACGGTATTTAGTTCACTCTTTTCACAATCACAGGTCATAGGACCGCGGGGTCCAACATAAGCACTAGTTAGGACCCGTTCTGATCACAATTAGGGGTCATAGATTTGAAACTCCGTGGGGTCCAGCATAAGCACTAGTTAGGACCCGTTCTGATCACAATTAGGGGTCACAGATTTTTAACTCCGCGGGGTCCAGCATAAGCACTAGTTAGGACCCGTTCTGATCACAATTAGAGGTCATAGATTTGAAACTCCGCGGGGTCCAACATAAGCACTAGTTAGGACCCGTTCTGATCACAATTAGAGGTCATAGATTTGAAACTCCGCGGGGTCCAACATAAGCACTAGTTAGGACCCGTTCTGATCACAATTAGAGGTCATAGATTTGAAACTCCGCGGGGTCCAACATAAGCACTAGTTAGGACCCGTTCTGATCACAATTAGAGGTCATAGATTTGAAACTCCGCGGGGTCCAACATAAGCACTAGTTAGGACCCGTTCTGATCACAATTAGAGGTCATAGATTTGAAACACCGCGGGGTCCAACATAGGCACTAGTTAGGACCCGTTCTGATTACAATTAGAGGTCATAGGTTTGAAACTCCACGGGGTCCAACATAAGTACTAGTTAAGACCCGTTCTGATCTTCTGAAAATCTAAGAACTATATACACAGTTTGTTTCCATTTTATAAAAAAACTGTATTTCGTTAATAATATCTTCTGTGAGAACTAAGAAGCCTACATTTCTCAATTTTATCTTTTATCTCTTAGTTTCCGCAAGAACAGTTAGTACTAGCGCGTGAGTCGGTCGTGCAGACACGCCGCACCTACGAAATATTAATAAGCTGAAGATATGAGAGAAGCGTGTATTATGTTATGAGCGGGGAACACAATACGCGGTTCGCTGAAATGGAACACATAACTGCTACATTATTTTTTTATTTATACTTCATAAGTTCTATCCGGGGGTATTGTATCAGCGAGTGAGTTTTATTTAGTGTTTTGGAATACTGTACAACGAGGAATTTCCGTCAAAATTAGTTGTCCTTCGCCAAATTAGTTAAGAACTCTCATGAATTTGTTTCAGGTAGGTAAACTGTGTCAACAGTATCCGTCTCGTGTTTGCGGAACCCTGCCTAATGCGGAGTCTAACATGCTCTTGGTTGGTTTTTTATTTACTTTGTAACCAAATATGACGTAGTACCTAATTACTGAATTTCTTGTAGATTTTTCTAAATCTAGATTAGGTAAGCCTGGCATCATCTCACCTGATGGTAAGTGCCGATGATGCCGAAGATGGAAGCCGGCTTACGAAGATTCCCCAAGGCATATCTAGTCGGAACACTTCAATGCTGTTAATATTGATGTTTGGCAGCAAGACTTAGATAAGATGGTGGTATCTAGTCAGGCGGGCTTGAAAGATGTTGTTATCTTCGTCATCATATTCATCATGTCAGTCATCCACTGCTGAACAAATGCCTCCCCCAAGGATCTCCAGGACCACCGGTCCCGCGGCGCCCGCATCCAGCGGCTTGCCATGACCTTCACCAGGTGGTCGGTAAGAAAGATGTCCTAACACTAACCAAACTGAGTCACAAAGTAAGACTCCGCACTGGAATCGAACCCACAACCTCGTGATGTAAAGCTAATGGACTAACCATTAGGATATAGTGTTCTTTTATAATATTTTTAAAAGAACATTAAAAAAGAGTTTTTTTTATAACACCAATATAGTCTCTTATGAGACTATCGTATCTCATTTCCAGTAAATCAACTGTTAGGATCACTTGGCCAACACACGGAACTTGACAAGCTGCATACATACACCGAGCTGGAGAGGGTCCAAGCCCTGGCAGTAAACTGTAACGACTATTGGCTGGCTACCGGTAACGTAGTACGGCGTGAAGAACGAATGTTTTTTGGTCAAACTTCGTTTTATCGAAATCCTCCCCCACCACGAGGAGTGAAATACCCTCACGCAGCTGTCTGTCAAGCATTTGCAAATTTTTTTTCCATACAAATATGGGCTTACTAGTAGTGACCAAAGCAATGACCAGTACTGTATGTTACTTCGTGGTTTTAAATAGTGTAACTACGGCGAAACACATTTTACGGGTCAAGAACTTTGTCGCGACTAGTTAGCGCGTAGGTGCGACGCCTAATCATGGGCTTAGAAATGTGCAAATGCATGACAGATAGCTGCGTAGGAGTATTTCACTTCCTGGAAGGTGGGTTTTCTGTACTTCGTAGTTAAAGTTCGCCAGGACGCTCAAGTTATCATAAAAAACGTAATTTTACAAAAATAACTTGCTAAATCTAAACTTGTAAATATAATAAAAAGACACATATCGAATTCTTTAATCGATTTTTATCGTAATAAAAACTGAAATCATCGACTTTTAAGTCGATGTCTGAACTATGTAATGTCGACATCGATATTGAGTGTATCCCATGTATTTGTAAAGTTTGGCAAGTAACTCTTTAGTAATCTGTGGTTTGGCTGCGGTCCAGCAACACGTTTTTAGGGTTCCGATCTAATCTAATGGTCTGTCTATCCTTCTGTCTGTCCGTCCGTATGTACGTCTGTCCGTCTGTCTATCCGACCTTTAAAATGCTGTATCTTGAAACTGCAATAGGTACAATGGCTGAAATAAACTCAGAATATTTTTTATCATGGGGGATTAACCAACAAATACTAAATAAACAAAAAGGAAAAATGAAGAGGACAAAAAACATGTTTTTCTAGGAAATGGTCTATTCGTGCTTATAAAAGTTTAAAAAACTAAAAACCGACTTCAAAAAGAAAATACTTAAAAGTATTAAATAATATTTTTATACATATAAAATTTAATACACGAAATTAACCAACAATAATGAAATCAAAGGTAGGTATGAATTAAATTAGGGGACTAAAATTTTTTTTGAGGTCGGTACCAGCACATAGCTACTTATCTATCAAATGTTTTAGATTCGATCGCTTCGCTGGCACCGACCTCAAAAAAAATTGTAGTTCACTAATTTGATTCGGGACTACCTTTGATTACTTACTTACTTCGCTGGCTCAATGATGACTACCAGACGCAAATACTTGAAAACCTTTAGAAAATACATAAATAAAACAAACGCACTAGTCGCCACTACGGTTATCGAAGGTTCCCCTCGATTTCTCTAAGATGCCATCATTAGATCCTTGTTTCCTTACTAAACCCAAACTAGGCACAGCTTATACCTTGGGCACAAACAACATAAGATTGGACGTGAGGTACCTACTGTTTGTTGAATTAACAAAGAATAACAATGAATAAGCGTGTCGTTAGCTTCGTCTTGACCACAGAAATCGGAATAATATCCTACGGTGCAGGGCGGAAATTACGAGTTCCACGTGATGAACATAGTGGCTAGGGAACTGTAAGATATTTTCTGCTCGGATATTTTATGTTTCAGATAAACGAAATTATTAATATAGGTAGGTACTTACAGAAATATATATGGAAAAAAGTGTCAACATTACAGATAAAAATAAATTGTACAGTCGCACAAATCTGTAAGGGCTCCAACAAAAACCTCTAAAAAGGAAAAAATAAAATTTACTGGCCCTTTTAGTTTAATTTATATAGTAATACTAGCTGTCCCGGCGAACTACGTACCGCCTTACATTACATTACACTGCCCTACCCTACCCTACCCTACCCTACACTACACTACACTACCCTACCCTACCCTACACTACACTACCCTACCCTACCCTAACCTACACTACCCTACCCTACATACACTACACTACCCTACCCTACCCTACACTAACCTACCCTACACTACCCTACCCTACCCTATCCTATCTCTCAAGTTGGATCGAACTGCACATGGTGTGCGAATTTTATTATAATCGGTTAAGTGGTTTAGGAGTCCATTGAGGACAAACATTGTGACACGAGATTTATATATATTAAGATTTTGATCCAAGAGTCGTCGCGTAGGTGGACTGCTAAGTTGTGAAATTATTAGTAATTACTAATTAGTTGTAGTAAAGTAAAGCAGTTGTATTCTGTTTTTTACTTACATAGCGGTCCCCCTAAGCGACGACTCTTGGATAAAAATATTTAAACTCAAATAACTCTTTATTATATATAAAAAATTATAAATACATATACAAAATTTAATTAACAATTATCGCTGAGAGCGATTTCTACCAGATAACCCACTCGGACCGATGACCTGGTGATGCTGGATGCAGGCAGCGCAGAACCGGTCGTCGTGGAAATCCTTGGGTGAGGCCTATGTCCAGCAGTGGACGTCTTTCGGCTGATATGATGATGATGATGAACCAGTGCTCAGAGAAAAAACAAGGAGACAGGTAGTACATACTAACAAATAAAATACCATGTACTTAATAAATAAAACCTACTCGGACTATAAAATAAATAATTAAATATTATACATACCTATATAAATAAATTATAAAATAATTACTACATAAATGCGATAATAAATACAGGGTGACTCCTAAATCGTGAACCCAAGTCGTTTGTGACGCATTACCGTTAGTTAAACACTCGTACGTCACTATGCATTGTTTTATATTAATTATTACCAAAATAATTGTTAAAAATTAATTTTAAATATACCGAGTCTCATATTTACCCTACTTATAACGTTGAACTGTCATAGACTCCTAGCACGTTTTTCAGATTATTCAATTCAACCTTTTTGTATTCACTGGCTGGATACGTTAAAAAATAAACATTGACAATGACAAATCTCATAAGTCATACATATTATGCGAATTAAAATTGATACATGTTTCATGACAATTAACATAGGCACTCTATCGATAAGATTAAGTAACATTATGATTAAAAGTACTCGGAGTACTTATTCCGCATAAGTCGTCTAGTAGAATAGGCTGACCACACGGTTGGTAATTTTTATTCTTTAGAAATTAAGTTTTACTTCAACAAAGATTAATTTTTGGTTTTTGGAGTAAATGCACTGAATTCTCCTTGAAACGCTGCGTTGGAAGCCTTAATTTCGGTTCACGACTTAGGAACCACCCTGTATATTACCAAACCAAAGTAAGACGCAGAATAATAGTATAAACAGTACGAATCAAAGCGCAAGGAGATATTCTTTAATTTTAGTTTTGAAGGAATGAAGAGATCAGGCTTGTCTAATGGACACGGGAAGGGAGTTCCATAGACTAATAGCTTGAAGGGTAAATAAATGAGCATAAAATTTCGAGGAGTGAGGGGGCACAAAGAGGAGGTTGTCAAAAGAACGAAGGGAGCGACTGTGAGTTCAGGAAAGAAAGTTATAGCGTTCTTTAAGATACGATGGTGATTTTGGAAAGAAAAAAGAATAGAAGAATAAAGAAGGGCAAAAATATGAGAACTATAGAACACTATAGAACTTCTCGGTGATCACACATGATCGTACTTGCTTAAGCCATAAATGAAACGTATTCCAAGGTTTTTTAGGCACTCCAGTTTGTCTAGATGCACCACATTCAAATCTGGGTAGCACACGTCAGCGTAGTCTAAGATAGGTAACTTGAGAGATTGTACTAGCAAGATTTTAGTGGCCTTGGGCAAAAAGTTGCGCAAGCGATTAAGAGATTTAAAGGAGCCAAATGTTTTTTTGTTGATCTCACCAACCTGAACCTCCCAAGACAGAGTTTGCTCAATATAAATACCAAGATTTTTAACCTTTCTGCTGTATGGTATGCAAATACCGTCAAAAATGACAGAAGGTAGGCAGTTGAAATTGAGCCTGGATATAAAATAGGGGCTGCCAATTATAATGGTCTGAGTCTTCGTGGGATTAACTTTTGAGCCGTAGTTATTGCTCCAATCTAAGATTATATTTAGGTCTTTATTAGTTATTTTGACGATCCACGATGTTAGAGAGTTCTGCTTAAGAATAAATTTGTAGATCGTCAGCATATAGATGATAAGAAAAAGAAAGGTTTACTGATATTAAATTTATGAAGATAGCAAAAAGAAGTGGCGACAGTACACCCCTCTAAGGTACGCCAGCCGATGTTGATCACCACGAAGAATAAGAACTCTCTATTCGTATGCGCTGCCAATAACCATACAGCAAGCTGTGAAACCAGTCAACTGCAGCCGATGATATGTTCAGAGAACGCAACAACCCAGGCAGAATGTCAAAATCGACGGTATTGAACGCATTACTAGAGTCCAGTAACGTTAGAACTGTCAGCTGCTGCTTTTCCATACCGAGCCTAACGTCATCAGTGATTTGAAGTGAAAATATTATTACTTAAATCAAACTTAAAGAGTCAACATACAATATTTTTTACTTTTTAGAAGTTTTTTTCGGGGATTTATTAAATATTTAATTTAATTTTTATTTCATTCTTTTTATACTTTACATTTCCGGTGCGCGGTCGCCACTCGAGAACTTTACTGCCCCATCGGCCATCTGTTTTACGAGCTATGTGCCCTGCCCACTGCCACTTCAGTCTAGCGATTCTGTGAGCTATGTCGGTTACTTTAGTTCTCCTGCGGATCTCCTCGTTTCTGATTCGATCACGCAGAGAAACTCCGAGCATAGCACGCTCCATTGCCCTTTGGGTGACCTTGAGCCTTCTTACGGAAAACCACCGGAAAACGTGAAGGTCGCGGGAAGCCGATGGATGCGGGCAGCGCAGGACCGGTCGTCGTGGAAATCCTTGGGGGAGGCCTTTGTTCAGCAGTGGACGATCTGTGGCTGATATGATGATGATACTTTACATGTTATTAGTAGACACGTTACAATCAAAACTGTATCCCCACATTCACACAAATCGTTTTCGGGACAAAACACGACATTGCGACACGAAATCTAGCCTATTCTGAATCGATCAAATCTGTGGAAGTTGCTCATCTCCCTTGTTTGACACTGCGATTAAATGTGTTATATTTATATAACTGTCCACTTCAAATTAATTGGACCAGTAGAAGTTTCTGAGCCCCCTTAATGAGCTAGGAAGCTGACGACATTCACTTTTTTTAACTCTACCTCAGCTCATTTTAGGAGATGCTGCAGCATCAGGTCAAGGTTACCATGTTCTATCGAGCACATATTTATTGAGAACTAGCTGTTTCCCGCGGTTTCACCCGCGTGGACAACGTTTCTATGACTTTTCGAGGGTGCGCAGTGCGCGAGCCGCGAGCGGCTCGCGAGCGTGGTAAAAAGTAGCCTATGTCTGAATCCAGGTCCTAATCTGTCTACCTACCAAATTTCAGCCAAATCCGTTCAGTAGTTTTTGCGGGAAAGCGTAACAGACAGACAGAGTTACTTTCACATTTATAATATTAGTAGGGATAATCCAATGAGACCAAACACGATACTTCTGCTGTAAGTTGGTGAGAAGTTGGGTATCCTACAGCCCAAGGTTTCTATGTTGTATCGTCTTCTTCTTATCGCCAGCTTCCTACCTTATTAAGGGGTTTCAGAAATTTCCGCAGGTCCCATTAATTGATTAATTTAAGAAAAATGATTTTTTTTATTATATCAGTTCGGACTCCTTGACGTTGACGAGTACTATAATCACAGCAAGTTTCACGATTGTATGTATTACTGTTTTTACGATAGAACAAAAACGAAAAACCTTAGAAAAACATGTTTTTTGTCTGGTGATTAAATTTCTCACATTTTATTTTAAAAATTAAACACATTTTGTGTGAAATTAGGATAGTTTTTAAGACGATTTTTTCTTTTTTTGCTGCGCTAAGTATAAAATATGTTAAATCGATTAAGTAAATACTTGACTATTTTTAACCCCATAGCTAAAAACGGGTGTTAAAAGTTTAACGTTAGTAATATTATATTTATTTGTCTGTGTGCCTGTCTGTGTCATCGTAATTACCCGATTGGGCCGGTTTCGTTGCGGTTTTTTTTGTTTTAAAGCTGACATGATCGAGATGGTTCTTAGTTATAATTTATGAAGATCTGTTCAGCCGTTTGAAGATCATCAGCTCTTTTCTAGGTGATGAAGGAATGTGGACAACTTCCACCGGTCCAAACGATTCGAAATTAGGTATGCTGTTACTTAAATGATATTACAAGAACATGGTTATCTTGATCTGATGCTGCAGCATCTCCTAGAATGTGCAGGATACCCAAGTCCTCACTAACTTACAGCAGGGGTATCATGTTTGGGCTCAAAATCAAAATCAAATCAAAAACAATTTATTTCAAATAGGTGTTTACACACACTTTTAAATAGTTAAAACAAAAAAAAAATACAGTATATTACAAATAATGTCATGATTCAGATTACAGTCTCAGGTAATGGTATTTGATATAGAATCAACATATATATCTTTGTCATTTACATAATCTATTATTTTATAATATCCTCTAGAGCACAAAACTTTTTTGACATGAGTCTTGAACTTATTCTCTGACAAACTAGTTACATTTTCTGGAATTTTATTGTAGAATCTTATACACTGCCCCACAAATGACTTTTTAACCTTACTCAGTCTCGAAAAGGCTATATCTATTTTATTTACATTTCTTAAATAAAATCTCAATGGAATAATCTGATTGAAAAGATGTTAGAAATAACATGGTAACCTTGATCTGATGCTGCAGCATCTCCTAGAATCTGCAGGATACCCAAGTCCTCACTAACTTACAGCAGGGCTATGGTGGTTGGGCTCAATGGAATAGTTTGATTAAAAAGGTGTTAGAAAGAACATGGAAACCTTGACCTGATGCTCCAGCATCTCCTAGAATCTGCAGGATGCCCAACTTCTCATCAACTTACAACAGCGGTATAGGTAAAAGTAATGTATAAAGTTTAAAAAGCATAAAATAAACTTAAATTAAAAAGCATAAAATAAACTAAAATTAAAAATATTAGATATTCCCGACATCTGATTTACCAAACTACTACTAATTACTACTAATTTTTCAGTAATTTACTTTACAACAACTAATTTCTAGTAATTTCATAACTTATCGGTCCTCCGACGTGATGACTCTTGGATAAAAATGTTAGGTACTACATATATTAAAGTTAAAGGGCCAATACATTTTTTCTTACATTTTAGTGGTTTTTATCGGGAGTTTTTAATGTTTTCGGTAATAGCGAAGGCATAAAAAAGGATGACACAATTCTTTTCTGTAGATAAATGAATTACGTAGGAGACGATTACTTTAACTGAAGCGGCGTCTCGCAGCCTGCGTCGGCGCCACGAGAACCGCTCAACCGGAAAATCTGTTCGTGAAATTGTAACGAGAGCTGATTGCGCGAACGATGGACCATTCGCGATAAAGCACTCCCTTTTTATTATTTTTTATTCCCCTCAAATTTCCGGGAAGTTCCGAGACCTGATGCCAGTGCTCGATCGGCCGCGAAATCACTTGGAGATTTACTGGAGCCGAAGATAATGTTTCCATAAAAAATATATCTCTTGTGACTAACTTTAGAGTATTAATGTAACATCGAATCTTTTCCAAGATAAATTCATGTACAAACGTGGTGACCACTTGAGTGCATGTCGGACCACACGCAAAGTACATTTCCGTAATCTTTTAAAAAAATAAGTGTATATTTCAGAAATACAGTATTTCATGCAGTTGGTAAGGGCTTGTGCACCACAAATCACGCGAGGTTTTTTCGGCTACTTTTTAACCCCCTCCCTCCCCCTGGTGATATTTGGTGAGGTACTTGGCCACCCCCCCCCCCCCCCTCCTCCCCCTCACAATTCAACCTAATTTTAAGATTATAGCGCGCGGGGTCAAGCGCGGTCAAGGCCACGCGTGCCAAAATTTCGTAAAATAGACTCGCTTTTGAAGTAGGTATATAATAAATGAAGATTTATTTTTAATGGAACCGAGAAAAACTATCTACTCATATGTTTTTTTTTTCTTTATACGTTCACTGTAGAAAAAAATACATGTGAGGTCTCCTTATACCCAACAACGTGATCTGTAGTGATTTTTTCGTGACCCCTCCTCCCCCTATCGAAACCTCACGTGATTTTTGCACCAAGCCCTAAAAAACATTTTGTATAGAACATTTATGAACTTTTTACAAATCCAACTGCACGACTACCTATTATTCTTAAACTTAGAAATAATTTAATTAATTATTATTCATTTATTTTTAATTATCATAATCATTTAATTATTTTTTATTTGAGAAAGCCTACTTGGCCTTTATAATTTTTCTTTAAACCGATTTAAAAAAGAGGAGGTTGAGAACGGAATAGTTTTTTTTACGTATGTTCTCCGATTTGCGAAATTATTTTCTGTTTGAAAGGTGGTCCTATTGTCACCAAGTCATGATCTGATGATGGGATCCCAGGGAAATCAAGGGGAACGCTAAAACTTTATGGGCACATATTAAGTGTTTCATAATATATTTTATAAAGCTTTTCAAGTATTTGCGTCTGGTAGTCATCACCTCGCGTTGATGAGCTGTTGTTGGAAGGTAAAACTTCTTAACGCTTAGGAGTTGGAGGATAATTATTTAAATATTATAGGTACGTTTATAATAATAAGTTTTTATTTCAGACATAGTCCATAATTGGTTAGTAACATTGGTACTTATAGTCTAGTGTTAGTAAAACAATGGGAATAAATGAAATAATTGAGATGGTCTCGATGGAGCCGTCCGCCACAGAGGCAACGCTGGTCTCCACTTGATTGCGTGCAGCCGTATCCAGCGCCCCAGTATCATAATTCATATATCATAAATCATAACAATCCATTGTTACGTTGCGATGTTAGAGAAATTACCAAAAAATGGTTATTTTTTTAAGTTCCCCCAGGAAGTAGAACTATGCTTTTTTCACGAGATAAAACGTAGCCTATGTCTTTCCCCATGTGTCACTTAAATGCCAAATTTTATCAATATTGGTTTAGGTGTTGAAGCGTGAAAAGGTAACAAACAAACACATTTTCTCATTTATAATATTAGTAAGTATAATTATATGTGTATGTGTACATGAAATTACTAACAATAACGAAATCAAAGGTCCGAGTAGGTACGAAACTAATAATTAGGGGCCCACAATTTCTTTTGGGGTCGGTGCCAAGATGAGTCCGCTGTTTTTTGCTGATCTCGTAATTTTTTTCCATCCCGATCAGTATTTTGAAAAGAATGATATTTATTTGATTTTCAAAAATGCATCGGATGAAGCAATTACAAGGCCCAAGTGGACATTTTAATCATTTCAGCCCGGTTAATTAACTAAAATATAATATTTCGAATGAAACTTGAAAAAATAAAAAAACATTCACACAGAAACTCCTACCCGCCATGGTAGAGGCGTCGCTGTAACAAAAAGTATGAGAGTTTTTGAGACACGGCTCATAATGTTTAAAATGCTCGTGTACCTAAATGGTCATTATATAATTCAATTTCACAACGGTTTTTCTAAGACTTGCCTTGAATTTTTTTTCAATTACGCCACTTTATCCACGTTACCAACATTTTCTGTGTTTAATAAAGTGTAGAGATAGACAGGTTAAAATCGGGTGGCAACACTTAGTTTGGATAATCTATATATCAATTGGATAGTCGTCAGACCAAACAAGAGAAAAGCTTGTTTCAGAGAAAGATTTTGTGCGTAAAAATATAAGATTGGGTATTTGTTGCATTAAAAACTCTCAGTGCTGTAAACGGGGGGTACTTTGCATCAAAATTGGCTCCACTTTTACAAAGAAACTGGCATTTTTATAAATAGTGGAAGTATTTTCTAAAAATAATTTATTTAAATAAAAGCACTCTTTTTCTACAGCTTAATATGAAAATTAAATTAATGGAAACCAACTGAATGTCATATGAGTATGGTAGTAACCAGTATTACCTACAAGCAAGTTAATGTTATTATTGGAAATCGATCTGTAATTAATTAATTTATATTACAGATGCCTTTGATCACAGCAAAAATATCTAAAAGATACAGAAAGCGACTTAAAAATATCTAGAAAAATACAAGAGTTCTCAAAAAAAAGCGAACATGATCTGCTAAAAATTTGTAAGTGAAATCAAGGTCCGTGAATCGTCTTTAATTTTTCAATTCAAACAATTAGACTTTACTGTGCTCACCTTTACGTTTTGAATGTGGAACCGTGTATTTTAATTTAAAACTATTTTCAAATAAAAGGTTGTACCCAAACCTTTTAGGTTTTTCGAAAACTATTAAGTATAATGTTTATGCGAGTTGTAACGTGAGTACACAATTTGAAATTAGTGTAATTATAGGGATAACTTCGCGATTTATTTTTATCGAAGAAATTTCAATACTTTTTTGCTCAGAGTCAGCCCTCAATTTGTTTGTTTGATATAGAGGCAATAGAAATACGAGGGCAGTTTGACAACTAAATGACTTTAAAGCTAAATAAAAACTTTTTTAATATTTTTTTTTGTCTCATATTTGGAAACTCACTACGAAGCGCATGCCGTTCTTTTTTCAAATTTCGCGCGAAAACAAGCTTTTTAGAAACAAAAAAGTTAGGCGACTTCTAAGTATTCTTTGAAAATGGAGAAAAGCGAGTTTCGAGTGCTAATAAAACACTATTTTTTACGTGGTAAAACTATTAAGCAGACCGAAGACAAATTGAAAAAATATTATGGTGATTCTGCGCCTTCTCATGGGATGGTACATAAGTGGTTCACTGAATTTCGTTGTGGACGTACTACTACTAATGACGCGGAGCGCCCAGGAAGGCCGATTGAGGTCACTACGGAGGGCATGTTTAATAAAATACATAATATTGTTTTGGCAGACCGTCGAGTGAAGATACGCGAAATAACTGATGATGTGCACATCTCGACTGAACGAGTTTTTTATATTTTGCATGATATTCTCGGCATGAAAAAGCTTTCTGCAAGATGGGTGCCGCGTTTACTAACAGTCGACCAGAAACGAAATCGTGTAACAGCTTCGGAGGAATGCCTAGCCATGTTTAATCGCAATCCGAGTGAGTTTATGCGTCGGTACATAACAGTTGACGAAACGTGGGTCCATCATTATACACCAGAGACTAAGCAACAGTCGAAGCAATGGACTTCTACCGGGGAACGTGCCCCAAAGAAGGCAAAAACTGTTTGCTCGGCTGGTAAAGTGATGACCACAGTCTTTTGGGACAGACAAGGGGTTATTTACATCGATTTTTTAGATAAAGGCAAGACAATAACCGGAGCTTACTATGCTGCATTGTTAGATAGATTCAATGAAAAGTTGATCAAGAAACGACCGCATCTAGCAAAGAAAAAAAAATATTTTATCAGGATAATGCACCGGCCCACTCGTCTGCAATCGCGACATCAAAAATTGACGAATTAGGATACGAATTATTGCCACACCCTCCGTATTCGCCAGATTTAGCCCCTTGTGACTTCCCTCTTCCCAAACATGAAGAAATGGCTTGGCGGGCAAAGATTTTCGTCAAACGAAGAGGTGGTAGCCGAAACTGAGGCCTATTTTTCAGGGTTTGACAAAAAATATTTTTTTGATGGGTGTAAGAGGTTGGAACATCGCTGGACTAAGTGCGTAGAGTTGAAAGGAGATTATGTAGAAATATATATATATATATATATATATTTCTACATAATCTCCTTTCAATATATGTAAAAAGGGTGTTTCTTCTTTCGAAAGTCATGGACTTATCAAACCGCCCTCGTACACACACTTTAAAATTACAACTGCCTACTTATTTCATCTGTCTGGTTACTACAACTGTCTACCTAAACCTGATAGTTTAGCGTATCTGGTAGATGTACGAGAGGGCATGTCTACCTATTACGGTTCATAAAATACAGCCCGCTGACAGACGGCTCACGGACGGACAGCCGAGGCTTAAAATAGGATCCATTTTGCACCCTTTGGGTAGGGAACCCTAAAAATCACCACTAAAACAATATTTATCGGAATAAATATCTCAAGTAGCGAAATTTCAGTAGTTTTGAAAGACTTATTCAACGATAGCCCATAGATAGGGTACGTCAACAAAAATATAGCTCTTCGAAAATATAGGGATGTCTATTTCTTGTACCATTTAACAAGTTACATGTTTTAACGCTTTAAAATTATAATTATATATTTTTCAATTAATTAGGTATTTAAAACTATGCTAATTTTATTTGATTTGTTTGAAAAGGTAAAATTTATCACGCTGTGTCTGCGACAAAGGAACAGACGAGCAGAATGATCTCACAAGAGTTCCCGATACGGACTGCGGAACTAGGGACAAATACGAGCCAAATTCAGAGTTCATTTTAAATGCTCCAAAGTTTCTCTTGCGGCGTAACGCACAGTTTTTTAACTTTATTCATGCCAACTGCGCCACTTAACACGCAAGGCATCTGACAGGCCAAGCGTTTGTTTTAAAACAAAAAGTGTCGTTTCAACCGAACGGGAGTGGGACCAAACAAAAAGTCCTGTTATGCTGTCGTCACACATGATGGAATAAAAACGATGGGACACGAGCAGCCATTTCTGAAAAGAGAATTTCTCATGATTTATTAAAAGTTTTTTTAAATTAAAGCTAAGAAAATAGGTACCATATTTTGAAACGAATCGTCACTCAAAAATTTAATTCTGGGACTTTAAACACTTTCAAAAACGTAAAAAGTAAACAAAACATGTTTAATTTATACTTTTTATAGAGTTTTTTAATTCGTAGAAGGAAAAAAGGAACCCGTATAGAATCATTTTGTTCTCCGTCTGTGTATCTGTCAAGACCCCTTTTTTCAGGAATGTGTGGAGGTATCTAGTTGAAATTAATATGTCCCTTGGAGCTGTTACAAAATCAAGCTTCGAAGTCAAAGCAATTAAAAGATACGCCCATTTGAGGGCCATTTATGTCTTTTGTTTTGATACTCGCAAGTAATTTCAAATGTATAGGGTAATTCCCGTTGACCTAGAATCATGAAATTTGATAAGAAGCAAGGTCTCATAGCATAAGTAATGGAAAAAATGTAGATAAGTATTCAATTTTTGCGATCACACATTACACTTACAATATGTTTAGATACTACATAGTTGATTATTGAATTATGTTTGAGTAAGTTAGCAATACTTCTATAGCAATTAGTACCCTGTTATATCTATAGCTGGCGCTGTGGTTAGAAATTAGTTTCTTTTTTGAGACAAGTTTAATTATATACAAAGTTAAGTTTTTCCTTCAATCTGATTGTTGTTCGGATCCCTCAGTGCACGATTCCAAATCGCACTTGGCCAGTTTTTAATTATTTGTTAGTTAACATCATAGGACATTAAATTTCAGCCGGATACCAATTACAGTTCAAAATATACAGCCCTTTAAAAGTTAGACAAACACACAAGCTTACAAATAAACGACTACGTAGACTGCGTAGATTAGCGTAGACTTAGTAATAGGGTCCCCTTGCCTGGTGTGTTTTGTCCTTCTATGGTATCCCAGTGGTACAAAGGGCTCTCGTGAGTGGACGCCATCCCTCCCTGTCTCGCGCCTGGCGCTCTACATCACTCCAGGGCAACCCAGCTACCCGCAGTTTGACCTCGACGGTGCGTCTCACTCACATCAGTTCATATACGTCCCCATCGAGGGGCTCGAGCCTATCCTGAATTAGGGCAATCGGGCCTTAGTCGACCACGCGGGCCCAGTACGGGTTGGTTAACTTCACACACGACCTTCGAGTTTCTTCGCAGATGTGTGAAGGTTTCCTCACGATGTTTTATTTCACCGTTAGAGCGTCGGATAAACATACATATGAGATTGAAATTCGAAAACACATTGGTACGTGCAGGGCTCGAACCACGTACAACCGGATAGGAGGTAGCAGCCCTTGCCGTTGCGCCACCGACGCTCCTTGACGTTGACGACGGTACGTCACCTGGTACTAATAATTGAAAACGCTAAACACGTTAACCGACTTCCATCGCAACAACTTCCAACAATTTGGTTTTTGTTAATTTTCTAATAAAGTATACTTAACCGATTTTGATAAATTTATATGGGACCACACGGAAAGCACTAGCTTTGGAATAATAAAAGAATCATTAAAATCGGTTCACCCAGTCAAAAGTTCTGAGGTATTAAATATAAAAAAAAACATACAGTCGAATTGAGAACCTCCTCCTTTTTGGAAGTCGCTTGAAAACTAACTGTCTCGCACAATCTTTTTTACAATCGCACAGTGTGCAGTAATCCTTACATCATTCGGAGAGGCAGCACAAAAAGCTGTGAGGCACGCGCGAGGCAACCGGGGCCGGTCAACGGGGATAAAGGCCACTTTTCAGGGGCCTATGGAACTGCCCACCGACGGCTTGGAAAGCGTCCAACGCAGCCGCGATGTTCATGGCATATATCAAGCTTTTTACGAGTGAAACGACTAACGTAGATAATGACATTGTACCACACCCTGGACACTTCATACAACGGGCCAGAAATGAAATTTCAAAAAAGGAATGACGGAACAAACAGAATTGCAGCGAAATCCTATACGTTCGACAACCATACTGTAACCAATCTGTATCAATCTGGGTGACGAGGGGGTGAGGTCGCATTCTAGAGAGCGGCAGGGAGTGTCCATACTGTATGTTAGTACTAATATATATACTTTGATTGTACAGTGTACATGCTAGGAAAGTAGTGTATACTGTACTACGCAACTGCAGTGCTGGGAAATTTTTTATTTACTGAATATTTCTAAATTTAAGTTATACAGATAATGAAATAAGTACCATAAAATCCTAGATATGTATTATGCACATATATTACGGACATATAGCACATATAGAATAAATGGCCGTTGGGGCAGTAAAGTTCTCGAGTGGCGGCCACGCACCGGAAAACGTAGTGTAGGCAGGCCTCCCACTCGGTGGACCGATGACCTGGTGAAGGATGCGGGAATTTCCCGTGGCACTACCAGTGGAACTACTGGTAGTGCCATAGTTAAATTTAGTTCACCGTAGCACTACCAATAGCTATTAAGTAAACTCCCAATTTCTTCTTCTGCGAAGCATTCTTCTGCCCATCGGCTTAGCTTTTTTTTGTTTGGTCGGATTGGGAGTAAACCTATCAAATTAAATCAGTAGTGCTACGGTAAATGAAATTTAACTATGGCACTACCAGTAGTTCCACTGGTAGTGCCACGGGAAATAAAGCCAACAATGGTTTCAGGGTGCTGATGGGGTTGCCGCCCGGTACTGTAGCGCATCAGGGATGTTAGCAGAAACACGGACTGACGGCTTCCATGCAATTGTGCGCAGAAGAGTCGCGTCCCTGATGCAACGCGTGAGGGGCAGCACCAACGGCATCCTGAAGGCATTGCCAGCAAGCCGAGCTGTCCTTTATTTGGCCACTGAACAACGCTACACAAGCGGCTGGCCGGTGTCCAGATATAGGGATTATGTCACTATTTTACTATCTTTTTTTTTGTTTTGTCACAAGCATTAGATATATAAGTTACTAGTGGATGCCCGCAGCTTCGCCCGCGCAGATCCCGATTTTTGCGGTTCCCGTGGGAATTTCCCTAAATCCTTTCTTAGCGGATGCCTACGTCATAACATCTACTTGCATGCCAAATTTCAGCCCGATCCATCCATTGGTTTGGGCTGTGCGTTGATAGATCACTATGTCAGTCAGTCAGTCACCTTTGAGTAATATATATTTAGATTGTATAGTACTAACATTATTTTAAGGGTTGTGTGGCCTGCAATAAATTAATTTGATTTTATTTGATTCTAAAAGGATTTCCACGACGACCGGTTTTGCGCTACCCGCATCCAGCGGCTTCCCGCGACCTTCACCAGGTCATCGGTCCACCGAGTGGGAGGCCTGCCTTCACTACGTCTTCTAGTGCACGGCCGCTACTCGATAACTTTACTGCCAATTTAAAGCAACTTATCCGAAGGAATTAAGAAATACAAATATACATAGAATTACAGATAAGCAAGCACACACCCAATTTGTCAATGTACATAATGAAGTTAAAAGTATCGTGTCATTGCCATTGATTTACATCCTTACTTATATAATATTATAAATGTGAAAATATGTTTGTTTGTTTGTTACCTTTTCACGCTTCAACGCCTTGACCAATCTTTATGAAATTTGGCATACGGGTAGCCTGTATCACGGGGAAGGACATAGGCTACTTTTTATCCCGGGAAAATAGCATAATCTGATGCAATTCCTGAGGGAACTAAAAAAATGCTCGATTGTTGTGATTTTTTGCACAGAGATGGTTGAGTAGGTGGGAAACGACATAATTTACTAATCACCCTTAAAGACAGTCATAAAAACGATGTCCACGCGGGCGGAGCCGCGGGAAAAAGCTAGTTTGAAATAAATAAAAAAAAAGTATTTTTCCTTCTTTATCATTTCAAAGTAATGATATAACAGTCTTACATAGAGAAACATCATACAAATGGGTCAATCGGAAACTTTATTATTTATTTGTTCAGGAAACATCCTCAATATTGCTACCAAACTATGTCATTTGTTCGGGGAATCCCACTCGGAAAATACTTTGTAGGGTCCGAACGGCCTGTTGTTATGAATGTTGTTCGAGGCCAGGTAGCCGTACAAGTTCCTGAACTGATTCCGAGGGCCATAGGACCCTGGAAGGTAATAGCCATAGTTGGAGAGGTACACGGCCAGCAGCGGGTTTACTGGAAGATGAACTGCACTGTTGCGGCGATCTACTGCTCTCATTGGAATGGGAAGGAACACGAATCCAGGATTAAAATAGTTGCGTTGATCTGTGTTCCGAGACAATGCGTAGTTACGTGTATAATCTGTGTTATTAATTTTATATTTTGACAGGAGATTAAGAAAAGTGGCACTGATGTTGGAATTTTTTTCGGTTAACTGATTTTTCGTAGGCAGTTTGTACAAATAACCAGTCTCTTTGGCGAAAGACTCACTCTTTTTAAGGTGATCTTCTGTATCTTTGAAGTTTTCAGAGACAGCATAAGTTGAAGCAGTTTTTGGAGAAGCAGATATCATTAAATTCTGCTTGTCACTTTCTTCATCGTTCCTATTGGTTTTGTCCTTAATTATGTGGTCCGTTAATTCTCTCATAACATTTTCACCTGAGTTTCTCTCAGATATTGTCTTGGCTTGTCGTATTTTAAAATAACTTGATTGTGATAACTTTTTAATAGTCTCATTTTTAATGCCGTTGATCTCTGTGTAATAAAAAAACTCTCATTATACCTAAACGTTCAGTTTAAAAATAATGTTTCATAAAAAACGATCAAATGAATGACCAATTTTGATGATTTTTGTATGAAGAGTACACATTTTTTTTCAAATTGACTGATTTCCTTGGGGATAGTTGTTCAGTATGAGGAGTAGAAACCCTTGTTAATGGCAGGCCCCTACCCCAATTTTGTTACGTATAACAAGGTAAATAATTAGTATGTTATTAATAATATGTAAATAAATTGGTAAATAGGTACCTAAATAATATGTTAAAATCAGAGATTTGTTACCATAGATGGGTTATGCACTAACAAACCACATTTGAAAATCTAATCCATTTACACACAAATTATAATAGGTACCTACCGAATGCTACTATGAAAAGAGATGCCAATTGGCATCTTTTTTTTGCTTCACTTTTAGGGTGCATGTAACCTATCTACCTCCCCTTATATATAGCATATCTCTGGTTATAGAACAAATTTAAACCACAACTCAGAGTTGTAACGCATTCCGCAAGAAATCAAGCAGTATTGCTTTTTAATAAGTTGCCTATTGAATTAAAATTGGAGTCACGCATTCATGTTTTTAAAAGCGCACTAAAGGCACTTCTTTTGGACAAGTGTTGCTATTGCATTGAAGATTTTACTCTTTCATAATTAGATCGTACAATGTGATACTTCATTAGGATTAGTTTATGTAGGCTATGTTTATTTATATTTTTATGTAATTCGTACACAATTTAAATTGTTTTTCGAATAAACTTGAACTATAATACCTTGTGTATCCCGTGGAATATTACTAGGGATTTTCAAAAAATCTTCTGTCTCATTGTTCGTTTTACCAAACTCGCTAAAAGCTTGATAAGGTTTCACCAATTTCATTGCTTGGCTCTTCAGTTTATTAATATTTTCAATATCGTCGGCCTGTCTCGGTAAATAATCAGCGTTCCTCACGACATTCGTCGTCGGGATGTTGTCCGGTGAGCCCGGTGAGCCCTCGTGACCTTGCTGTCTCCACATCGAGATCGGCCGCCATCCCTTGTCATTAGCAAAGTAATTGATTTCATACGCTTTTGAATAAGCGAAAAGTTGAACCTGAAAATGCGATAAGATATTTTTGTTACAATGTTATTGAAATCATTTAGTGTTTAAATGCCTCTCTTTAGGAATTTTGACGAATCATTACTTATTATTATGTATTATAAACGTGAAAATGAGTATTTTTTTGTTTGTTTGTTACCTTATCACGCTTCAACACCTTGACCACTCTTGATCAAATTTGACATGTAGGTAGCCTGTTTCACAAGGAAGGACATAAGCTACTTTTTATCCCGTGAAAAATAGCATAGTCCGATGTAATTCCTGGGGGAACTGATAAAAAAGTCTTTTTTTGGTCATTTCTTTAAAATCGCAACGAAACAATGGATTTTTGTGTTTTTTTGCAACAGTGATGGTTGAGGTAGTGGGAAATAGCATAGACTGCTGATCAGAATAACCCGATCTGGAATAAGGATCTGGAGAAAACTAAGCTTGCTCAAAGACAGTCATAAAAGTAATGTCCACGCGGGCGAAGCCGAGGGCAAAAGCTAGTTTTAAAATAAAACGTCCAAAAAACCCACTTGTTTATGAATAAACCAGAGTAAACATGTACATTGTTCGTTGATAAAAAGTTTGGGATAGGTAATGTAAGTTAAAGGTAGTTTATACAGTTAGGTATGTAAGTTATACACTTTGATGACGCTTTATATTACTTTGAAAGTATGTGTTCTTGCTTAAGCTCTCAACTTATTTCATTTCTGTGTCTACATAGGAATATAAAAATCAATTGCCACATGTATGTCGTATGACAGAGCATCACTTGAGAACGGCTCAACCGATTTGAATGTTTTTTTGTTGTGTTCGTAATTGTCAGGAGAAGGTTTGTATATTAAGAACTCCGCCGCGGGAAACAGCTAGTTTTTTAATAAAATTTATCTTAGCTGCTTCTATTTCTCTCTTTTTTGAGTTCTGTAGTACTTACAAAGAACCCATAACTGTTATAATTTTAAAAATTCTAAAACAAATTGGAAATATAATAATTTAGGTATAGAAACAATATAATCTCAGTGTTAATAAATTAAAAACATAATTTAATTTTTAAGGGTATATCTCATACTGTTAAGGTGGAAACGTATAGAGAAATGAAGGAGATAGTGCGGGAGAGAGAGACCTGGAAAGAGCTACACCGACAAGAGCACGGGTCTTAAATTGTGATGATGATGATCTCATACTGACCTACATTAAAATGGATGGATTTATGTTTTGAATTCACCCCTCACATCGTTGAATAACATTTTTATAATTGAATCAGTGTTTTCTAAGAACATATTTCTATAAGATGTATCTTTAGCGAGATGTTTGATGAATTGATCATGTTTTTGACTTGAAACTAAAACCAAAAATTTTGAAATCACTTAATTAAAAATCATTAAAGTTGATAAACAGATTTCAAGTTATGAAGTGACCGCGAAACTCTACGCTATGGATGTCCGACAAGCTCTTGGGCGGTTTTCTGTCACATAACATGTATCGTAACGTGTATCGTAACATGTATCGTAAAAATGCTGAACTTCTCATGGAGCAACCACACTCTCCGACAGTATCTTTACAATTAAACTAAATAATTAAGCAATTAGGTAAGTCCAGTTAGGTAGGTCCAACTTCGAGAAAGAGATCAATCGTCGAATCCAACTCGGCTGGGCAGCGTTCGGGAAGCTTCGCAATATATTTACGTCCCAGATACCGCACCATTCGACCAGTGTGTGTTTCCAGTGATGACATACGGAACTGAGACATGGTCGCTTACTATGGGCCTTATCAGAAGGCTCAAGGTCACCCAAAGGGTAATAGAGCGTGCTATGCTCGGTGTTTCTCTACGTGATCGAATCAGAAACGAGGAGATCCGTAGGAGAATCAAAGTAACCGACATAGCTCTCAGAATTGCTAAACTTAAGTGGCAGGGGGCGGGGCATATTGCTCGTAGAACAAATGGCCGTTGGGGCAGTAAAGTTCTCGAGTGGCGACCACGCACCGGAAAGCGTAGTGTAGGCAGGTCTCCCACTCGGTGGACCGATGACCTGGTGAAAGTCGCGGGAAGCCGCTGGATGCGGGCAGCGCAGAACCGGTCGTCGTGGAGATCCTTGGGGGAGGCCTATGTCCAGCAGTGGACCGATGACCTGGTGAAGGTCGCGGGAAGCCGCTGGATGCGGGTAGCGCAAAACCGGTCGTCGTGGAGATCCTTGGGGGAGGCCTATGTCCAGCAGTGGACGTCCTTCGGCTGATATGATGATGATGAATTAAGCAATAATTAAAATCACTTACCTGAAGCAAACAACATAATAGCTCAATCCTTCGTGTGTTGGCCATTGTGGAAGCACGTCGCTGATCAAGTGATTCTAAGTGAAAACAGTGCAGTGGTGGCAAGCGGTGGTGGGATGGTAGTGGAAGGTGAAATGGACGAACTGTGTTGAAACGTGTCACGTCACGGGTCACTGCGCCGGCCGAAGGTGACAAAGAAACGCAATGGAACGTGTTTCTTGGTTTTATTTAATATAGAGGGTGTAAAAAGTATTCATATATTTAGGAATGGTTATTTGTATTTCTACTTATCATAATGTAAAGTAGAGTGTCCTCATTGATAAGAATCGCAACTCTGAAACTTCTATTAATTTACAAAAAAATAAAATATTTCTTTTCATCACACTTATTCGAAAAACTAAAATGGTTAATACTAGATTTAGCTTTCTGATGTTTTTTAATATGTTACTCTAAAAAAAAACATATTTTATTAAATAAGTGCGAACAAAATTTTACTTTGTTCCCTCTAAGGAGTTTTGTTTCTTCCTTCTGATTGTTCCGCATTTATTCTTTAATATGAACGCGGACCAATCAGAAGACAGAACACTTAAACCAATATCTACAGGTACCTAAATACTAGAGTTTTTATACATAGGTTGTGATTAAAAATTGTGTGGATCACTCGCGGTCAAATATGTTATTCTCGGGCGAAGTATATTGAATTCCTCGCTAACTCAGGATTCTATTCTAGATACTATGAAATCCTTCGTTTAGCTCAGAATTCAAAGTAACGCCCTCAGAGCATAATATTACTTTGTCCCCTTGTTACATAAATAACTATACTCAAAAATCATATCTACTCGTTTAACTAGGATCTAACTTTTGCAATATTTTCGCCTTTAGCTATTTCAGATTTACATGAGGTGTATCAATCAAAATTATTTAATAATCTTGATTTGGAATAGTCCTAATCAAATCAAATTAAATCATTTATTTTAATTCATATTATACCATGTCGTCATATCAGCTCATATACGTCCCCACCGAGGGGATGGAGCCTACCCTGACGATAGGGCCTTAGTCGACCTCACGGGCCCACTCGACTTCACAATCAACCTTCGAATTTCTTCGCAGCCGTGTGCAGGTTTTCTCACGATGTTTTCCTTCACCGTAAGTGCGTCGGATAAACGTACATTATTAAATTTTAATTCAAAATCACATTGGTACGTGGCAGGATTGGAACCACGACCACCGACCGCTACAACCGATACGCTACCGACGCTCAACCATACCATGTCAATTAATAACTTTGTAAATGAAACAGTTAACTAGGATCAAATCAGGCGCTCTAGGTGGCAGCGAGTTATCACCGGAGCGGCTTATATTTTTCCTGGAAATAACCCTCCGGGAAAGTTCGTATATGCTGACTACGCGTGCGGCGCGGTGCGTCCTTAAGTTAGGTAACATGGAATAAAAAAATCTGCTATTAATATTACCTCTTCCCTCTCAGAACTCTGCCGCCCTCCAATTTATCACATTAAAAGTTGTACTTAAATTCACGCTGAGACGCCCGTTACTTGATTATAATTATCAACTTGGCTCAGGCTGTAACCGTATAAAATTGAAACACTTGCTGTAACTGGTGACTTGTTTAGTGCGACCACCAGTGCAGAGCTACCTAACGTACACGCGTTTGCTTTTAGCCGAACTGAAGAGTGGGTGATAACTTGAGACCAATTAAGCAAAAGTAAGAACGCATAACGATACTCGAGTTAACAGCAGCTACGTGTCAATAGGCACCTCTACGTACGTTCAGTAGACGCAAGTATAATAACGTACCTAGCCAGATTATTGAGATAGGTAGGTGAATGGGTGCCACATTCATTTAACCGCCTCCGTGGCGAAATGGTTAGTCCATTCGCTTCACACCAGGAGGTTGCGGGTTCGATTACCGGCGGGGTCAACTTTGTAAGACTCGGTTTGGTTGGTGGTAGGGCATTTTCATTGCCCGCCTAGCTAGCGACCACCATCTTATCTAAGTCTTGCCGCTAAACATCAGTGTTGACAGCATTGATGTATTCCGGCTTGAAGATAAGATAGCCAGATCTCCATTGCGTTAGGGAAGCTTGGTGAGCCCGCTTCCATCTTCGGCATCATCTTCACTTACCATCAGGTGTGATGATGTCAAGGGCTTACCTTGTTAATAAAAAAAAACATATCATATAAGTTGGTTCTTTAATTCCTTAGAAAATAATACAGATATTATGAATATCGTTATTTCAGTGCTTGAAAACATTAAAATTAGGTATTTTTATCTATTCTCCTGCACATCTGCATAGTATAATACTACGTTAAGACTGTGTAGATTTAAATGACAACACAAATGGAAAACATAACCTCGCCTTTAGCATTCATCTAAAATGACATTTCAACTAAGCACTTTACAAATGAGACCACTTAAAAAGGCGAAAATCGCAAATGTCCGAAATGTGTGAACAACTTCAGGCGTCGGTCGGTGCAAATGGGCTCCGGCGGAGTTTTAATCGTTGGTAATTAGACAAATTGTGAAAATGCACGTTTTGGCGTTGCGGGCCGCGCGGCGCGTTGGTTTGGTCATCACTGGCACTGGCCGGGTGGGTGGGAGACACACTGCCCCAAAATCGTAATACAAGTAAAACTTATCTCCTTAGGGAAAAGTAAATAGCAATAATTTTCGAAAAACCTAAAAACTTTTAGGTACAAGTTTCTAACATTGCATTTTCACGCGATATACATATTATGCATGCACAATTTTAACTCAATCGGAAACCGGGAAGTGGGTCAAATTTAACTTCAATATTTTACCCAAACAAACATACACACATTGCAAGTTAAATTAAAGCTTTTAAAAAGTATACCTAAATAGGCAATCCATCATTATCCTATCGGCCGAGAGTCGCCCACTGCTGGAAATAGGCCCCAAGCATTTTCAAAACGACCAGTCGTGGACTACCCGCGCGCAGCGTCATCGGTCTACTGAGTGGAAGGCCCGCCTTCGCTACGTCTTCCGGTGTAGTAAATCTGCGTATTGCAGGACTTCTTCTTCTTGCCCTTAATTCCCATTGTATTTGGGGTAAGGGCTTCCTTATGCGTTTGCGCCAGAGAGAAGGCGGTGGAAGGTGCAGACATTATGTTCAGGTCCCTCTGTGCGTTGGACCACCACGTTGCGGGGGGCCTTCCTCTGCCTTGCCGTTTATCTAGATCCAACATATTGACATTTTTGTGGATAGCATGCCTATAATAATTAAAAATTTATACATCTTTTTAAACAACAATAATTTGTAATTGAAAATATTTGTAATTTGTAATTTTAATTGTAAATATTAACAATAGAGCGTCTTGGGAAACTGTAAGCTCTTATTGTAAATTGAACAATAAAGAATAAAGAATACGTTTTGAAACGATAATAAGACACTCTTTAGCCTTAGACACTGAAATGACCCTTATTGCCTGTCGCCTTCGTTGTACTGAGTAGGACCAATCCTCGGTACTTACTCAGCAGTACGAAATAAAAGGTCTACGTTCGGTTTCATGGACTCCCTGGCTGATGGGCAAATTTGCTAGACAATTGCTAGACAATTGAGATCAACCATAATATTATCTTGGTATCGCCCTTTTTATTACGCGACTGTCCACAAAAAAGGCAGTGCATTGTTTTCAGGTCTAATGTATGTATGTTGTATTTTTATTCAACGATATCTTGTAAACGGCTGCATGGATTTTAAAGTCCTAGGTATCGTTAGATTCATCTTGAGCCCGTGTACGTGTGTGACATAGGATACATTTTACCCGACTTTCTAAAAAAGCGGTATTTTTTATAAGCAGTCGTGTTTTTAGGGTTCCGTACGAAAAAATGGAACCCTTATAGGATCACTCGTGCGTCTGTCTGTCTGTCCATCCGTCTGTCACAGCCAATTTGCTCCGAATCTATTATACCAAATCAGGTGAAATTTGGTAGGATGATGTAATCCTATAACCCAAACACAGATGTTGAAAGTAAATATTTTTTTTAAATAACGGTCATTTTTGGGGGACAAATTAGGAAATAAAAAAAATATTTTGCAACCCTTACTATGTCATATACCAAATGAAAGGGCTCGGTAAGAGGATAAAAAATATGTTTTTGTTATTATTGTAAAATAAATAGTTTGGATTTTTTTCATGAAAGAAGACGAAAATTGACCATTCCCCCACCCCTCTACCCTTGATATCTAAAACTACTGAGCCTAAAATTTTGAAAAAAACACAAAATATAGTTAGTTCCAGGAAAACCTATAATAATTTCTATCAATTGAAAATAAAATGGTAAACTTTATCATAATACGTTCACTTACGGAAAATAGTTCACTAAAATACCACTAGATAGCGCTAGTAGTAGTTAACCTGCGCCTTACTGTGAGGATATCAAATTTGATATTTTGTATTGGCTATCCTTATGTCACTGTTAACTGGACTTTACTAAAATGAGAACAAAGAACTATTTTGTTCATGAAAAAAAATATTATAATCCACCTCTTATACAAGTAAAAGTTGTATATGACTACTACTAGAGGCGGCCCCGCTATTGCAGTTACCTTATTTTTTTTACCACTTTCATCTAATTATTTATGAAATTATTCCTACCCTTTACTTATTACAATAGCTGTGTGGTAGTGAAGAAAGCAACAAATTGTTTTGTTTCCGTGTCTCGTTGTTTGAGCTGACGTCGGGGAAAGTAGTTAGTGAGTTCTGTTCTCGATTTTAAGTGAGCACCCATGAAAAATGCCACGAGTCGCCTCTGACTGCACATTAAGTGCATATTTAAATAACGCAATATAATTTACAAACAAGAGTGATTTTATTTAAAAAAAATATATTAAATAGTGCCTCCCATACAAGTAAAAGGGGCAGAAAAATAATCATTTGGTCTTTTAAAATGCAGTACCAAGTCATAAAATTCCAAATAAATAGGCATTTATTTATAATTCTGTGACAGTATGTGCTTTCTAACAACTTATTCCATCCTCAAGACAAGTAGGTAGTCCAAGTCGTGACGTGCCCCTGGCGTTTCTACACTATTTCAGGTATCCTGAGACATCAATGCCTGGGACAAACAGTTTTCAAGTGACCCCACACTATGCTTGGCCCGACTCATACTAGGTCGATACTCTTAGTGAAATCACTTCACATTCGTTTTATTAGTAAAACTTGTCTTTAACGAAATAATTTCCTTTTCAATATTGTTTTTGTAGCTATCAAGAAAAATATTATAAAAAATGCAAAAAAGAATTGTGCGGTTTTATGAAACCACGGTAAAAGTGAAACTTTTTTTCACATTATTAGACATTTACAGAGGACGAAACGATCATGGCTGCTCTCGTCTTGGAGCTACGGTACAGAGGACGAAACGATCATGACTGCTCTGACGAGCGCCTTTCACTTTATCCCTACTCCGCGGCCGACCGTCACGCGACATGCAACACACAGACGAAAAAGTTTGAGACGATTTAATAAAAGTTTCACTTTAATAAACGCAAGGTTGGAATGGGGAAATGTGTGCGGGGGGAGAGAGGTGGTGAAGCAAAACATCATATTTTTCGCGCAAATTACATAAATCAACGTCGCGTCGTAAGATTAATGACGATAATGACATGCGATTATTGCGTCACTCGCACCCACCAAGGGTTAAGAGCAAGACACCAGCTGAAACTTCGTCTCTATCGGATTACATACGATTAAAAGAGATACATTGCATTAATTTTACAGTGAAAAAAGTATCTTTCGACAACGTGACTTGCCCATTTTTATGTCGTTTATTTTTAACTAGCTGTTTCTCGCGTTTTCACCCGCGTGGACCACGTTTCTATGACTTTTCGAGGGTGCGCAGTGCGCGAGCCGCAAGCAGCTCGCGAGCGTGGTAAAAAGTAGCCTATGTCTTAATCCAGGTCCTAATCTGTCTACCTACCAAATTTCAGCCAAATCCGTTCAGTAGTTTTTGCGGGAAAGCGTAACAGACAGACAGAGTTACTTTCGCATTTAGCCTGAAGCTTTGCCCACGTGGACATCGTTATATTTGTGTTTTTTTTTCTTATTTAATTTGATATAGAAACATCAACAAGACCGACAGTACAAAAATACAGGTTATTGATAGTTCTTTGCCCATAGTGATCAAAAAACCTAAGTACAACACAACAGTTGTAAGCCGTTCAGCATTTTCCTTGACCATAGAAACTTGGGTGTAGATTTCTATAATCTTTAATAATATTATAAATGTGAAAATGTGTTTGTTACCTTTTCACACTTCAACGCCTTGAAAAATCTTTATGAAATTTGGCATGAAGGTAGCCTGTGTCACGAGGAAGGACAAAGGCTAATTTTTATCCCGGGAAAATAGCATAATCTGTTGCAGTTCCTGAGGGAACTAAAAAAATACTCGATTGTTGTGATTTTTTGCACAGAGATGGTTGAGTAGGTGGGAAACGACATAATTTACTAATCACCCTTAAAGACAGTCATAAAAACTATGTCCACGCGGGTGGAGCCGCGGGAAAAAGCTAGTAGGATAATAAAATTAAGGTAGATATGAATATCTGTGGAAGTGTCTCTAACGGCGGAAGCTACTTTCCATAATCTAATACTTTATACTAAACGCTTAGGGGAATGACAACCTTTCCATTCTTGTTCAGTAGTGTTAAAATATCGTGAAAATAAATAAAAACATTATGCGGAAGTAAAAACACGGTTCCACTACCCGCCGGCTGAACATAAAACATTCTATATATTTTATTTACTGGACTCCCGCACTTCAATTCCGCTTTAAAAAAAATAAGGAGCTCGACATCAGCGCCACCTCCCGGGCCAGCTATAGCTAAGTATCATCCAGGGGGAGGTCGCGTACGTTGACTGAGACATTTCCTATGTGACTTCTTATAGGTTTTCCTGTAATCTGTAGGCAAAGTACTAATTTCTGTATTTCAATATTTTAGGCCCAGTTGTTTCAGAGATAAGGCTTCAAAACTATTAATCTTAAAATTATAAAAAACGTACTTGAGATTCTCACACAACACGCTCTTTTATTTGACATAAACCATCATAGGATATAGTTTGCAAAACTTTTTTTAAATTTCATATATACCCCTTTAAAAGTGGCCCCATGTTTAAAATTCTTTTATACACGTTACTTTTACTTAATGAAAGTGTTAAGTCCAGCAGTGGACGGCTTTCGGCTGATATGATTTAGGTTACACGTCCGTCTTTGGGCCACCGACATACATATTATGTGTACCAAATTTCAACTCAATCGGTTTAGTAATTTTGTAGCAAATTTGTTGTGACTGACGGATAAACAGACAGACACGCGAGTGATCCTATAATGGTTGCGTTTTTTCCTTATGAGGCACGGAACCCTAAAAATACAAAAATTTCTCAATTAGTTTAGGAGGAGAAGAATTACGAACACACGCACACTGAAGTTTTATAATATTATAAAGATGACATAAATAATGCTCGGAGTTTCTCTGCGTAATCGAATCAGAAACGAGGAGATCCGCAGGAGAACCAAAGTAACCGACATAGCTCACAGAATCGCGGAACTGAAGTGGCAGTGGGCAGGGCACATGGCTCGTAGAACAGATGGCCGATGGGCCAGTTAAGTTCTCGAGTGGCGAAAACGTAGCGTAAGAAGGCTTACCATGCGGTGGACCGACGACCTGGTGAAGATCGCGGGAAGCCGATGAATTCGGGCAGTGCAGGACCGTTCGTCGTGGAAATCCTTGAGGGAGGCTTTTGTCCAGAAGTGGACGATTTTCGGCTGGTATGATGATGATGATTTGAATTAATCGACAATGATATTATTACTATACTTTCATTTTAAATTGAGAATATTGTAACTGTGACCTAGTCAGATGTCATTCCAAACTTTTTTTGCGCCCAAGCAACGTTACCCGCCCGAGTGAGGTTGGTGAATGCTCATGTATACCAGTACCACTATCGTAATATCACAGTATAATCAAGAGTACTAGTGTGGTACTAACTAGCGTAGTAATACTGTGCCGTAAGTGCAGTAAGGCTGGCTGGGACGTGGAACTCACAGCCAATCTGTGACTCGACTTCTCACTAAACATCACCTTCATTGGATTACTTTACTTTTTTGTTCATCTAAGAAGCAACCGCACCCTGGGAAAGGGGCTGGTATCACGTAGGACCATGAATGAAAGTGATTTACTAATACCACGTTCTAAAACTTGACAGCGACATCTACCTTATTACTTTAAAACGAAGAGCTGAGAAAATTCTAACAGCGTCATCTATTCTTTGATACAAGAACTTGTTACAGATGAAGTGTGTTGTAAGTTCCTGGCACCATGCATACTACGACACTTTAGTTCTCACGAACTTTTATAGATGGCTATTCACAGATGCAGTTCATTCATACTGCAAACCAGATATGTATATACAACTTAGTTGGTGATAAATGTCTATTCATAAATAACAACTCATAATAATAACAAGTCATTCCATTATTTAATCAATCAATCAATCAAATATGCTTTATTGTACAATTACAAAAATATACAGTTAGTAGTACAGAATAAACAGTAAAATTAAAAATTGTACAAATGTAGGCGGCCTTATAGCTTAAAGCAATTTATTCTATCACGGCAACAAAGCCATACGATTTAACTTTTTCCCAACAAAACGGAAGTGTTCTAAAAATTCTTGAAATGAGCCATAATTATTGTATCCTAACAAAAACAATTCTGTAAAAAGCGTGCCAAATTTAATAAAGATTGGGTATTTGGCCATTAGAAACAAAGATCCAAGTTTTTGTAAATAAAAGAAAACGAGTGACTTGGCCAATAAATTAAATGATAATTAAATAATTATTTTAATTTATTTAATAATCATTTTAATTTTTCTCTTAATTTATAACTTTATTGCGCTACAGGGTTAGGGTATTGTTTTAAATATCGACATTTTCCTACCTGAAAAAGAAATAAAAAGAAATTCCTACCAAGCAATAAGGCCGTATTGTTTATGATTAGTTTTCTACTTTTTTATTCTTTTTTCCTGGCAGTAAATTATATTATATTGTCTTGTAAATCTGGTTATCATATCAGCCACAAATCGTCCACTGCTGAACAAAGGCCTCCCCCAAGGATTTCCACGACGACCGGTCCTGCGTTGCCCGCATCCATCGGCTTCCCGCGATCTTCACCAGGTCATCGGTCCACCGCGTGGGAGGCCTGCCTACGCTACGTTTTCCGGTGCGCGGTCGCCACTCGAGAACTTTACTGCCCCATCGGCCATCTGTTCTACGAGCTATGTGCCCTGCCCACTGCCACTTCAGTCTAGCGATTCTGTGAGCTATGTCGGTTACTTTAGTTCTCCTGCGGATCTCCTCGTTTCTGATTCGATCACGCAGAGAAACTCCGAGCATAGCACGCTCCAT
The DNA here is from genome assembly GCA_947284805.1 of Coleophora flavipennella. Lineage (NCBI taxonomy): Eukaryota > Metazoa > Arthropoda > Insecta > Lepidoptera > Coleophoridae > Coleophora > Coleophora flavipennella. The sequence goes on from OX369257.1 coordinate 895,267, forward strand.
TGCCCTTTGGGTGACCTTGAGCCTTCTTATGAGGCCCATAGTAAGCGACCATGTCTCAGTTCCGTAAGTCATCACTGGCAACACACACTGGTCAAAGACCTTAGTCTTGAGACACTGCGGTATTTGGGACGTGAAGATATTGCGAAGCTTCCCGAACGCTGCCCAGCCGAGTTGGATTCGTCGATTGATCTCTTTCTTGAAGTTGACCTGCCTAGCTGGACTGTTTGTCCCAGGTATACATATTCGTCAACAACTTCCAGTGTAGAGTCTCCAACCTTTAGAGGAGTGGGTGCGACACGGACATTTAACATTATTTTCGTCTTGTCCATGTTCATTTTAAGACCCACTTGTTGAGAGACCTTACTGAGGCCATCGAGCATTGTGCTTAGGTCTTCCATAGTCTCAGCCATGACCACGATATCGTCAGCGAATCGGAGGTGGGATATGTACTCGCCGTTGATATTGATGCCGAGTCCACCCCAGTCCAGAAGCTTAAAAACATCTTCCAGGGCGGCGGTGAACAGTTTCGGAGATACAACGTCTCCCTGTCTCACCCCTCGCTGCAACTGGATAGGTTTCGAGTTCTGGTCCTGGAGGCGAACCGACATGGTGGCGTTTTCATACAGACACTTCAACACCTCGATGTATCGATGGTCAATTTGGCACCGCTGGAGAGACTGTAGCACAGCCCAGGTTTCGACTGAATCAAAGGCCTTCTCATAGTCCACAAACGCCAAGCATAGTGGCTGATTGTACTCTTCGGTCTTCTGTATAATCTGCCGCAGCGTATGTATGTGGTCTATGGTACTAAAGCCTTTTCGGAAACCGGCTTGTTCGGGAGGCTGGAAGTCGTCAAACCTGCGTGCGAGACGATTCGTAATGACTCTCGAAAACAGCTTGTAGACATGGCTCAGAAGTGAGATGGGTCTGTAGTTCTTCAGCAGAGTGTTGTCACCCTTTTTGAAGAAAAGCACGACCACACTTCTGTGCCATGCCTTAGGCGTTTGTCCCTCGAGTATAACGGCATTAAATAACTTCTGAAGAGCTTTAAGTACCGGTGTTCCACCTGCTTTCAGAAGTTCAGCCGTAATTCCATCATCACCCGGTGCCTTGTTGTTCTTGAGCTGTTTGAGAGCCATTCTAATCTCGTACAGGCTGACGTCCGGGTATCTTCGGTATAGTGTCGAGTTAGTCTGGCTCTTGGGTCTTCAGCCAGATCGCTGACAGGCAAACGTGTGGTCTTGTACAATTGTCCATAGAACTTCTCAACTTCTTCCAGCAACTCAGTCTTAGACGATATGGTCCTGCCGTCCTCAGTCTTCAGCTTGGTCAGTTGGCTTTGTCCAACAGACAGATCTCTCGCGAACACTTTTGAGCCTTTGTTGTGCTCAATCGCCTCTTTAATACAATTTGTATTATATTGGCGTAAATCGCGAGTTAGGGACTTAGAGATCTGCCTGTTTAGTTGCCGATACTGAGTAGCGTCTTCAAAGGACTGCAAAACCAATCTGCGTCTTTCTTCCATGAGGTTGCTGGTGAAGTCGGAGATTTTTTTGGTTCTGTTTGAACGGCGAGTTTTAAAAATCTTAGACCCGACCGTTTGAACAATTTCCACGAACCTGTCATTATAATCGTCCACATTCTCGCAGTCTCCTAGGCATTCTGGTTATATAAGTATGTAAATGTTTTGATTTTCTATAGTTTATTATAACAATACCACTCTTATCAAACGTTTATCAGCGTGTCTTGACTTGGCTCTTTATTTCATCCTACTATTTGTTACGGCCAAGAAATCTTAGATGAGGCTTGCCACGTTTTTTTAGGTTGTTTTTGTTAGGATTTTACATCTTTTTGTACGAAACTATACAGTGTCAAGATACAGGAGCCCGAAAATCATCTCTAGAAAAGTTATTGTAGCAGTGGTTGCTTCGCTGAGCTTAGAAGGGACACTACCGTGCCCAAGATCAAGACTGATACATTTTCAGGTTTCCGTACCCAAAGGGTGCCAACAACGGGAGCTATCGCTAAGCCTCCGCAACGCTGTCCGTCCGTTCGTCCGTCCGTCTGTCAGCGAGCTGTATTTTATTAACCGTAATATCAAAGTATATATAGGCTGTAACAAAATTGGTGTAGGTCCCGTTAACTGGGGGTTCTACTCGTCATACTGAACAACTTTCCTTAAGGAACCCATAGTCAATTCTCAAAAAAAATTTGGATCCTCCATATAAAAATGCACAAAATCGGTCGAACAGCTGATCGATTAGTATGAAGAGTAAACATTTTTTTTACGTTTTCAACAAAGTCGTAAAACATAAGTTGTTCAGTATGATGAGTAGACGCCCCAGTTAACGGGACCTACACCAATTTTGTTACAACCTGCATATTAGTACATACAAATAATTTAAATTTCCCAGCGTGTGTTTGTGTTGCCGCTATGACAACAAATAATAAAATAAAATAAAAGACCGGTCAAGTGCGATTCGGGCGCGCGCTCTGAGGGTGCCCTACTACTGCACGTCTCCACACAACTATGACAATAATACCTATTCACGTTACAAACAAAAGATATCAACGTGAGCGACAGAAATATACTTTTTTTTATTGAGTTCGGAGTACCACTTAGCGCGAGTACAACTCACACTTAGCCGGTTTTTTTTAAATTGTTACTTTACTTTAGGATTAGTACTAAAATCACACCAAGTTTCACGCTCTGAAGTATTGCCGTTTTTATGTGGGCTACCGAGCGATGTTCGGAGAAGCTCGGAGTCTTGCAGGCATAACTGCAATTTTTTTGTGTTAAACCGGATTTTCAGAATAAACACCTTTAAATTAAATCTATAACATAAAAAATAAATTAAAATAATAAAATATAATAAATTGAACTCGGGCTATTTAATGCTATAGAACACATTTTCACAAAAATTGGAAAAACATTTTTTTTCACCATAACATTACTTCCTCTACCCTACGTACGTACGTATACCGTATTACGGTGTCGAAAAAGTAAAATAATTTTCGAAAAACCTAAACACTTTTAGGTACAAGCTTTTCATATTGCATTGTCACACAATTTACATATGCATGCAAAATTTCAACTCAATCGAAAACCGTGAAGTGGGTCAAATTTAACTGCAAGATTTCACCCGAACAAAGATAAATACATTTCAAGTTACATAAAAGCTTGTAAAAAAAGCTTTGAAATCCACATTCGTATTATTTGTTAGGAAATCCGCTATCCTGAATTTATTGTAAATTTTAAGACTATAGCGACATCGTGTGTCGATTGGCGGTACTAAAACAGTTTTTTGTGTCGATGGAGTTGCAAGTAAAAGTTATAGGCGGCGCGCCTAACGCGTTGATGACCGTCAAGTTTGTATTTGAATTTCAATGTCAACTGTTTTCTCCGTGACTTCCGCCCGCAAAAAGTTGGAAATTCGGTAAGTAATTTAACTATTGAGTTTATAGTTTAATTTAAGTAGTTTTCTGTTGTTAAATAGTTAAGCTACTGCGAGCAAACGAAATATTGTACCTTTTCTGGGTTTTGCTTGATTTTATTTTCTCTTATTTTTGTAATACACAGACGTGTACGTCAGTACTTAGGAATAGTTTTTGTTGTCCTAGGTCGAGTTGCGTTGTTTTTATTTTTTAGTTAGAACACGAGGGACATTGAAGATCTACTGAGTTATAGTGACGGAGACTTCTCTGGAAAAGATAATGATGAAGAGTATGTGCCTCCAGCAATTATCCCTACGATTTGTTTATCGCACTATCAAACGATTCACTGAAAATTAAAGCTTCGAAGATCATAAGAGGACCTGCTGACCTCGTACCGTACAATTAGGACACCCGCGATCATCAAAGCAGTGAAGGCGCGAATTCAACGAAATCCTGTTCGTAAACAAAAAATCTTAGCTCTTCAGATGGGCCTAAGCAGAACCACGGTCAAAAAAAAGAAAAATGAAGACTTGGGACTACGAGCTTATCGTAAGAAGACTGGACATTTTTTGAAAGAGCGTTTGAAAACAAATAGGTTGGATAGATCCCACGCTTTATTACGGCGGTACGCGGGAAAAAATACCACGAAATTTTGTTTTCGGATAATAAATTTTAAGATCGAAGAAAGTCATAATAAACAAAATGATAAGGTGTATGCCCACAGCAGTGAAGAAGGCAGCACGCGTATTCCGAGGGTTCAACGAGGACATTATCCTTCGTGACTCATGGTTTGGCTTGGAGGCTCATATTCAGGCTTAACTGAGGTGTTTTTCTGTAAAAACCAGTGCCGAGGTGTACCAAAATACCGTCCTAACAAACATAGTTGAACCTCTTCCTCAAACAATGTTCAAAAACAGACATTGGATATTCCAACAGGACTCTGCACCAGCTCATAGGGCACGAAGCACGCAAAACTGGTTGACCGCCCGTGGAATTGACTTTATCGGACATGAAGACTGGCCCTCCTCTAGTCCAGATTTAAACCCACTGGATTACAAGATATGGCAACATTTGGAGCAGAAAGTCTGCGCTAAACCTCCCAGAATTTGGAATCTCTACGAGCATCTTTGGCTAAAGCAGCGGCAGAAATAGATATGAATGTGGTGCGTGCTGCGATTGATGATTGGCCGCGTCGATTAAGGGCATGTATTCAAAATATGGAAGGGCATTTTGAATAATGTAAATTAAATTACTTTTTATTTCATATATAATTCCTATATAATTATCAGAAAGTGTATCATTAATTTTATAAAAAGTTTTTGACAGAACTTATGACCTGGCTAAGCATATTTCTTTGGCACGCCCTTTAGCCTAAACGGCTTGATGGATTTTGTAGTGCGAGGTGTTGTTATAAATATCTCGATCCCCTGAGTAGCATAGGATACATTAAAAAAGAGGTTATTTATTTCTTTGGTATGCTCTATAGCCTAGTGCTTAATAGATTTTGTAGTGCGAGGTGTTGTTATAAATGTCTTGATCCCCTGAGTAACATAGGATACATTAAAAAAGAGGTTATTTATTTCTTTGGTATGCTCTATAGCCTAGTGCTTAATAGATTTTGTAGTGCGAGGTGTTGTTATAAATGTCTTGATCCCCTGAGTAACATAGGATACATTAAAAAAGAGGTTATTTATTTCTTTGGTATGCTCTATAGCCTAGTGCTTAATAGATTTTGTAGTGCGAGGTGTTGTTATAAATGTCTTGATCCCCTGAGTAACATAGGATACATTAAAAAAGAGGTTATTTATTTCTTTGGTATGCTCTATAGCCTAGTGCTTAATAGATTTTGGAGTGCGAGGTGTCGTTAGATTCCTCTTGATCCCGTGAGTGACACAGGATACATTTTCACCAAAATAGCCAAAAAATAGATTTAGGTTTTAATGCAGTCACGTTTTTAATTTTTAATGAAATCCTAAAGTTATTTTCTAATTTTATATTAGGCATTTTTTTTTTCAATTTTCTTATTTGTGCCATCTCGATCGCTTCTGGTGCAGCCTTCATTACATCTTCTGATCTTCTGTGGTGCATTTTGGGCCCTTAGCGCAACATAGTACGAGTGTGGAGTAGACTGGGGAGCACCAGTCACCGCACTGCCAAGATGTATTGGCGTATGCAGAAAGTATTCCCCAGCTTTGAAGGGGGCTACTCCGCTACTCGCAGTTAAGGTTCTCTACTCATGCTTTCCTCCTGCTCAGCCGGCCTGCTCAACAGGTTACTCTACCACTGTTTGTACAGAATTCTCTCTCAGGTTGTAGCCTAGAACACTAGGCTTTAAACAAGGTTTTAACTTATATCGACTATTTCACGTCAAATTTTTGTGATATTAAGCAGATCAAAAGCTACGGGCATTTATGAGAAATAGGAGATGAGTATTACGGTTTGAACCTAATTCCATAATACTTATTAGGCCGTGTTAATATCTAATGGTCCCCTTGAATGCCTGATTATGAGATTTGTTAAGTAGCATCGACTTATTATTGTAAATTTTTTGAAGTACAAACCAAGGTCTTAGCTTTCACCGTGTACTAGTAATGAGGTGAGTATTATGGAATGAGGTTATGCTTGTCATCAACGTATGTCTGTAACTTTGGAAATAACAAGCGACAGTTTTTTTTTTATTGTGCGACTGTTTCGACTATTTTTATTATTTTTTTGCAATAGTCACAATACTTAAATTCATTGGTGAGTATTACAGGTTTAGACTTTTAATAATAGGGTCCCGTTGATACCTCTTGGGTATGGAACCCCTAAAAGCTTATTGACTAATAAGGTAATACTATCTCATCATTTCTACAATTTAAATGAATTTTTTGACTTAAAATTGTAATTGATTATATTGTGACTAATTTATAGCTTATGTTTACATATCCTAATATCACTGACCTAGTATTATTGTAATGATACTTGTTACCTTAATATTTGAATGCCGTTTTTAATAGCTAAACATGAGTGCTATAACTATAACGTTAAAGATCTCTGTATACCGTGTTTAAGGCAAATAAATGATTTTCTATTTCTTTTTCTATTATGTTATATTAAATACTGAATAATATTGAAGATTTTACTAATTATATACAATTTGAGGAGCGCTTTCACAGGTTCTAAGCTGGACTTGTAAAGTTAATGATATGGATATTATTTGGTTACGACTGACTTAAATTACCAATCTACAAAAGGTTAGATACCATAAGTCACGCGCCGCCCGCGCCGCCCGCGCCGCTGTGATTTGAAATGAAGTCTGTCTAGTAGAGCCCGGCCAGTGTGGCCAGTGAAAGTGGAGAGGTCGCGTCGGAGTGACCACAACACGAGTGCGCACGAGTCGGCGAGCCGCTCGCTGCTACACCGAGTTGATTAATGAATTAACGACAGGTTCCCTTTCTGCTTCTGATGGCTTTCGGCAGGTGTAGTTGTCGCACGGCAGGTAGTCAAGTGGGTAGATAGGGAGTGGGTTCCTAAAAATGGCGATGCGACCAATTTAATTTATTATTGAGTTAAGGATAAAATATGACTAATAAATATGGCTTGTGATCGAATCAGAATCGAGGAGATCCGTAGGAGAACCAAAATAAGCGACATAGCTCTCAGAATTGCTAAACTTAAGTGGCAGTGGGCGGGGCACATTGCACGTAGAACAGATGGCCGTTGGGGCAGTAAAGTTCTCGAGTGGTGACTACGCACCGGAAAGCGTAGTGTAGGCAGGTCTCCCACTCGGTGGACCGATGACCTGGTGAAAGTCGCGTGAAGCCGCTGGATGCGGGCAGCGCAGAACCGGTCGTCGTTGAGATCCTTGGGGGAGGCCTATGTCCAGCAGTGGACGTCCTTCGGCTGATATGATGATGATGATGAAGGATAAAATATAAGATCTAAAAAAGAACTTATGAATTAGAAAACGATACACACCTTAATTTAAAATAGAAATCACAGAAAAAAACACAAATATAACCTACGCGAAATGGGTCTTATAATATAAGAGATAACCATTTAATTTATTTTATTTAGTAATTAATATAAGTATGATGAAAATAATTTTGATTTTTAATGATGTTGTCAGATGGATTGACGCATGCGCGGAAAAGAAATAAATGGGATAAAAAGATGGTCGAATGAAAGGAGAATGAATATCTGCGCACCGCTCTACACAGTGTATCGTATTTGGAGATGAGCACCACGACCTGACTATACCTACAGGGAACATGCAGCGCCAGATTTTGTTATAAAGTACTTAACTACCTAGCACAAAGTTGGTGCACAAATCTTAGTTTAGGAGTGGCCAGTAGTCGCCGTGGCCAAGATCGGTTGGATCCATTTGGTATTATTATCATTCTCTCTACGTAGAGTCTGTTTGCATGTAGTATGCAGGAACGTCTAGAAAAATAATGGATTTAGTGGTGGGTTTTACTTTCTTTTAAAATATATATACACACACACACACACATATATTGTGACCTTCGGCCGTATTTCCCATTTACTTGGGGTCGGCCTTCCTTGTCCTTTTTTTCCACTCAGCACGATTTTGTGCCATGTTGGCATCCATATTATTTTCAATCAAGTCTTTTTCAACCGTCGTAATCCAAGTGGAGGGCGGTCTTCCGCGACCCCGCTTCGTCACTGGCAGGTTTAAGGCGAGCTTGACTGGGTGATCTTCCTTCTTCATTTCAGTCGTATGTATTTAGTATGCAGTTACATAGGATTTATTTGATGACAAAACTTGTCTGAAATCTGACCATTTTTTTAAATAAATAATTTCCATTCAAAATAGATGATCCCTAACCTAGTCAAATCATATGCTAATTTTATGTCTATCAAACACCCACTAGCTTCTTAGCTTCTAGCTTCTTGGTACCCAAAATACGTGAACTGGTTGAGATAGATCAGTTGAGATAGATCAGTTGGTTGATGGTGACTGTACTTACAATCCGTGGATGACAGAACTTTGGGATTTTCCCTACTCTCAAAACAATATGTTTTTCTGTCAGATAACGACTGTAACACACACATTATATTAGTCATGTGAATTCCCGAACTAAAAATATGTAAACATAAAACTTTTTAGATAAGAGTGGTCGGCATAGGTACATCGCATTTATTAAGGAAAACCACACTTCAATAACAAGAGATAAATAGCTTACGTGGACATTTGATAGTTGTTTGAAAAACGGTTTTAAAAATATGCAATTTAAAATGAACATGGACAAGACGAAAATAATGTTAAATGTCCGTGTCGCACCCACTCCTCTAAAGGTTGGAGACTCTACACTGGAAGTTGTTGACGAATATGTATACCTGGGACAAACAGTCCAGCTAGGCAGGTCCAACTTCAAGAAAGAGATCAATCGACGAATCCAACTCGGCTGGGCAGCGTTCGGGAAGCTTCGCAATATCTTCACGTCCCAAATACCGCAGTGTCTCAAGACTAAGGTCTTTGACCAGTGTGTGTTGCCAGTGATGACTTACGGAACTGAGACATGGTCGCTTACTATGGGCCTCATAAGAAGGCTCAAGGTCACCCAAAGGGCAATGGAGCGTGCTATGCTCGGAGTTTCTCTGCGTGATCGAATCAGAAACGAGGAGATCCGCAGGAGAACTAAAGTAACCGACATAGCTCACAGAATCGCTAGACTGAAGTGGCAGTGGGCAGGGCACATAGCTCGTAGAACAGATGGCCGATGGGGCAGTAAAGTTCTCGAGTGGCGACCGCGCACCGGAAAACGTAGCGTAGGCAGGCCTCCCACGCGGTGGACCGATGACCTGGTGAAGGTCGCGGGAAGCCGATGGATGCGGGCAGCGCAGGACCGGACGTCGTGGAAATCCTTGGGGGAGGCCTTTGTTCAGCAGTGGACGATTTGTGGCTGATATGATGATGATGATGATGATGAATTTAAAAGTAAAAAGGACCCTAGGTCAGTCGGGCCAATGGAGAAAGAAAAGATAAGCGAGAGAGAGGACCTACTTGGAATCTTAAGATTGTCTGAAAATTTCATCGAAATCGGTCCAGCCGTTTTTGAGTCTATAAGGAACATTTTTTTTTCCTTCACATAGCACAACAGAGATAGACTGGATTCAAGTGCTAATAACTACAGCCTCCCTGATATAATAAAAGGATTTGAATGTAAATCACATGTTAAACGCTCATAAGAATTAGAAATGATTTGAACGATTAAAAATTATTCAAAATGATTACAAATCAAATCATTTTTAATCCTTTTTAATGATTTTGTTTAATCAGGGCTGTGATTAAAATAACTAAAAAAGAGATTATAAGGTTTTCTTATTTGTTTACTTAGCTTAAGTAATAAAAATATGTATCGTTTATTTAAGTAAATAAACTTTAAACAAAAAAAAATGTTATGAGAAAGTGGTAGCCCTAGTTTTGATAAGCATTGCTATTTAAACGGAGACGGAGGGTCGAAATGATTCATATTGTTGCAACCATTCCGGTCAAATGGAGTCCCAAAAAAAAACATGTATCAATTGTGGCAGAGTGTACGATTTCAGCCCATTTTGGAGGTGGTGCAGAGACTGCGGAATAAATAAATTTATCGAGGAGGAGAAGAAAAAAAAAAAAAAAAAGTGTTAATCTTCCGTTCACACATCATGAATTTCGTGTCTAACATTTTTTTTGGTGTTTGTCTAAACGTACTATCCTCATAGATAGCAGTGAGAAGCCAGTGCTGTCGTTAGCTGGTAAAGATATTGAGTAAGTTAGTATTCTCAAGAACCTGGAAGCTATTATCGATCCGACTCTGCAATGATCTGAGAACAACCGGACTATACGCTGTTATCGCCGATTCCGGGTACATCAATGTACAAGAGCTCTTTTCTTGTCCTTGGAGTTGCTTTCTGGAACTTTGTGCCACCTGCTGTTTCAACTGCTGCTTCCCTGGATGAATTCAAGACGATGCTACAACCACTTACTTGCTATTGAGCAAGCTAAGTCGCGAGTGCATAGTTTCTGGTGTGTGATGTGCTGGTAGGGCTGTCAAGTGTTATATGATACAATACTTTTTGTAAATCGTTTTGTTTCTGTTTTTTTAAATGCCATGAGTTTTATATTATTTTTGTCTTTATTTTAAAAAAAAAGGTTGAGCTAAAGCTTTTGTATTTTGTAATGATAAAGCCTACTCGAGGGTAAGCAGGCTAAAATCTTAAAATATTAAAAATTTTAAATACAGAACATAATTATAAAAAGCGTCTGATTATGGAATCTATGTAAATGGAGAGGCATCAAGATTTAATTAATAAAAGGAAAGATACAGAAACCATAGATAAGATCTACCATGATTTAATTAAATTAAAATAATCTTTAAAAAGTACCGTTGTTACACTTTCTTGGTTAATTAGTTGGAAATTTAAATTTGCGTTTGTATTCATGTAATTTCAAAATTTGTAATTGTAAGTGTCTTTTAAACTTTATGATTATATTTATGTAGTTCAAAATTGACAACCCTGGTTATCTGGGTAGGTGATTTGAATGACTGACTGTATAATTTGTAATATTACCAACTGTACATAAGACCAGTGTTAGCACACGGTTTTGGCTGTCAGTTGACCAATAATAAGATTTATGAACGCATTGTTCATGTGACTTTATAATTTCTTAATATTATAGTGTTTTTTAACTAACGTTAAGATAATTAAAGTTAATGAATTAATTAATTAAGTTACATAGTTGGACTCACATGAGTTTATTTATTTTAATATGGTTCCAAATTTAACGGACAAAACAGGTTATAAGTATTCACCGCTATAACCTGTCCTCATAACATTTTTTTTTGTTTAAAGTTTATTTACTTAAATAAACGATACATATTTTTATTACTTAAGTTAAGTAAACAAATAAGAAAACCTTATAATCTCTTTTTTAGTTATTTTAATCACAGCCCTGATTAAACAAAATCATTAAAAAGGATTAAAAATGATTTGATTTGTAATCATTTTGAATAATTTTTAATCGTTCAAATCATTTCTAATTCTTATGAGCGTTTAACATGTGATTTACATTCAAATCCTTTTATTATATCAGGGAGGCTGTAGTTATTAGCACTTGAATCCAGTCTATCTCTGTTGTGCTATGTGAAGGAAAAAAAATGTTCCTTATAGACTCCAAAACGGCTGGACCGATTTCGATGAAATTTTCAGACAATCTTCAGATTTCAAGTAGGTCCTCTCTCTCTCTTATCTTTTCTTTCTCCATTGGCCCGACTGACCTAGGGTGCACGGAGAAAAAAATATCGTCAGAATAACTATTCAAAGTTTATAGTTAAATTAGTTAAAAGACGTATCGTTAATATAGCCAACTGTTTCGTCAAACTAAGGATCTGTATCGCTGAATTGGCTATACAGATCCTCAATTCTAGAAAACAGTTGACTACATCAACGATACGTCATTTAACTAATTTAACTATAACTTTGAATAGTTATTCTGACTATATTTTTTTCTCCGTGTGCTTTTTATATTAATAATATGTATGTTGCAGTCGTTATCTAACAGGACAAAGTATTATTTTGAGAGTAGGGAAATTCCGACGGAAGTACGGTACTGCTATTGGTTTCTGGCAATTGCATGACACCACCTCGTGGTCAAATAATATAAGTAAAATAGTCTTTTTCTTTCTAATTTAGAGGTAAGGGTTAATTTTAAGGGTCTTAGGAAATGAAAATGTAAAAAAAAATACATAAAAGTTATGCAAATTTAAAATATGCGACATTAATACCGTAGATAAGTTTATATAGTTCAGGATCGTGTATAAAGATATGCATAGAGCTACTGTTTCGTAATTAATGTTTTACTTAAGAAGAAATAGGTCATAGATATAATTATAGAGTAATTTAGGTTTCTTCTTTGTTTGCTAGTGAAAACTGCCAATGTTTTTATGTTATTATTTATTATCTCGAGTTGTAAAAGGATGTCTTTCTTTCTGAAACTTTATATGTGTAATTAGACATTATCTTCATTAAGTTTTTATAGAGTGTATAGACTTCCTTTGTGACATTTGATGTGTATTTTCGTTCATTCTCTAAAAAGCTACAAAATTTGCGAACTAGTCACAGATTTGTAAGCTCTCAGATACCATAAAATTCACTATTTATCAACCATTATGATTCAGCATAGAACGATAGCCATTCAACACAATAAATGGTCATTCTTTAGCGCCTACATGTTTTAGAATATCAAAATCCACTGAATATATGTTATGAACCTGATGTGACGTCTTGTTTACGAAAATGCCATTACTCAGCCATAATAAATCATTTCGGATAACATCTGTGTTTCATTTAACGCTCCCTGTACAATTATAAACAGTGCGCATGGTTAAATTTTTTATAAGAATTTTCTAGTTGTTTTCTTCTAATCTTTTGATGCGCACTCACAGAAAATCTCGTCGAGTTTAGTTAAGTCCTTACTTTTGGATCCGAATAAATTCTGAGTTAGTTAGTAGTTGCCCAGCATTCTGACCCGTACAGGGCCGCAGGTCTTATTGCAGTCTTATATATCTTGCCTTTGATTTGTAGCGGCATTTTCTTGTCACACATCACGCCCGTGAGATGTTATATATCCCAACTTACATTATAAATAAATCACGTAAACAGTCAGGAAATATTACTGTAATGATATGTTGTGCTGCATGCTAAGTATCGCCATACAATTTCTACACAGAATATTAGCGTGACTTTCAGATACATTGCAATTTTTACTTTCGAACGACGAAGGACTTAAGCAGGTACTGTGATAGCAAAAAAATCCAGGTTAATATTTAGAAGGGGAAAAATAAAAATGTATGTGTGTGTGTGTGTCTGTGCGTCTGTCCGGTGCCCTAGCGGCTAAACTACTAAACGGATTGGGGTACAATATGGGTTAGAGTAATATTATTTTTATATTTGTCGGTGGCGTAACGGCTAGGGCCGCCGCCTCCTGTCCGGGAGGTCGTGGTTCGAATCCCGCCACTTACCAATGTGATTTCGAGTTTCGTTTTTATATGTACGTTTATCCGACGCTCTTACGGTGAAGGAAAAACATCGTGAGGAAACATGCACACTCCTGCGAAGAAACTAGAAGGTTGTGTGTAAAGTCGACCAACCCGCACTGGGCCAGCGTGGACGACTAAGGCCCGATCGCCCTGATTCAGGGTGCCTTGAGCCTCTCGGTGGGGACGTATATGAGCTGATATGATGAATATTATTTTTATCCACAATTAATAAGCTCTTGACATCATCTCACGTGATGGGAAGTGACGAGGATGCCGAAGAATCCACACCGAACGTCGCGCTTTACTCGTACGGGTGGTGGCCGCACCACTCGGTCACCGCCAAGGACGTGACGGAGTACGTCCGCCAGAAGACTGGCTACGGCCTCCGGGTGTTCCCGCTGGAGTCGCGCCTCTACGTGCACTTCACGTCGCGCGGTGCGCGTGCTGAAGCCTCTGCTGGAGACCATCGCCAGCGCCGACGTCAGATACTAACATACCTTTAATTGTATTTTATTTAAAGTATCTACTTAAGTAAGTAAATATCCTTTATTGCACACCAGAAAAGGATTATAAAAACTTAATTTAAATATGTACAGTATCCTTATCATCCTTACAGTGGCCTTACCTTATGTTAATTTTATAAGATTTTACATAGGTCTGTACTTTAATACTAAGTTACCTGATAATAAAATAATAATACCAAATAATAATAATCTAAGGCCGTTTTTTTTTAAAAAAAATGCTATATTAGAGTTATATTCACTGCCATAGTAAAATAATATTTTTTTATCGATTATTTCAGTGAAACTTAGGGCTTACTACACTATAAAGTTCATAATTCTATAAATTAAAATCGAATAAGGCTGGATCTTTCTTAACAAATCCAGGTTCTTTGTTAATTTTTCCCAATAAAAGTATAAATTAAAAAATTTGAACAAGTCCACGATGGATGTTAAAACCTAATTGAAAAAAAAACAAAGGTATTAAATATTTTTTTAAGTCCCCCGACTAGAAAATGAGAAATAAAAGGTAAACTAAAAAATACCTAAGAATATCGTTTGGGGACGGCCATCGCTCTCATTAATTTACATTCAAATTTAATACAATTGCGTATATTCAATTTATTTCAAATATGGCAGTCCCGACGGATTTTCTTGGATTTTTTTCAAAATTTATATTTTATTTCTATTTTTTTTAATCGGGGGACTTTAAAAAAGTTATTTATTACATTTTATGCACACTTTATGATGAGTTTTTATTGAGCTGCATGCAGTTCCCCCTGATGGTCTACGGCTGTAAACCATGTCTTAAATTGATCTACATAACCAAAACAATTCACAAAATTAAAAATCCGACTGTAAAAAATATGATCCCTCTTTTTAGGCAGTTGGGTTAAAATGAATCCTATTTTACTTTCGGGATCAATAAAAATCTAACGACACCTCGTACTCCAAAATCCATCAAACAGTTTAGGCTACAAGTTCAGCCAAAGAAACGGACATACATACATACACCGGAAAACATTACCCTTCTTTTTGGACAGTCTTGTAAAGCAAAAAACCGCAACGGAATCGATTGAATAGTTCCTGAGAAGCCATCCTCAAGCGCCAACAATCCTGGCTGCTGCAGCGGCCCCTGGTGGTCTACAGCTGTAAAACATTTCTTAACACCTGCTCTGAAATGACAACCACATAATGGAAAAAAAACACATCGGAGTCGGATCAATAGTTTAAAAGAAGCCCTCAAGCGCCAACTACCCTGTCTGCTGCAGCGCCCCCTGGTGGTCTACCGCCATAAAACATGTCGAAGAACCGGAAATAATACCCCTTAAATAAAAAAAACCGCAAGGACATTGGCCTAGTAGTTTCCGAAATAAATTACTACATTAGCGCCAAACATCCTGGCTGCTGCAGCGCTCTCTGGTCGTCTACCGCCATAAAACCTTTCTAAAAACTTGCTCTGAAATCTGACACCTTTTAAATACAAAAACCGCAAGGAAATCAGCCCAATAGTTTTCGAGATAAACTGCAACATTCGTTTGCACACACAAACAAACAAACAACCTCTCACTCTAAACGCATACCTCCTTTCCGTCGTGGATAAAAAAAAATGGCTTTACGTAGTTCATTATTCCGGAAAAAATCATGATAAAGTATACTCCCCACAAAACCTAAATATTTTTTTTAGATACGCCTCTTTTCCATGCTACTAGGTAAGTGTAGCATTTACGAGTAATATTGATTTTTGTATGACAGACGGTGATGTTAGTCAACGTAAGAAAGTATTGCACAGCATGGCATCTGTCAGTTTGTCATTGTTTTTTTATCTTTTTTTATTGCTGTGTTTTGATTAAAAGCGTTTATCTATCTATCTATCTATCTGTACAATTTATTAGGGATAATCGCCAGCGAACAACGGAAGTGTTGGTCAACCGCCATCTTTGGAAACAGTGGAAATGGCGCCGCCGGCGCCGCTTCCGGGAAACAGCTGATAACGCGCGGGAAATGACGGCTTGTTCTTTGATGTTCTTGTTACAGTTATTGTATTGACTTACTGTTGATTATCTTTTGATTACATTTTAATAGGTAGGTTATATTATGCTGTGGTTATATGCGATTAAAGTGGGTTAATGAATTCAATTTTTATTCTTTCGAAAGTCTTCTTCGGTTTTAAGTTTATGTATAAGATAGCAAATACTATTGGGAAGTCTATTTGTAGCTAATTTAAAGAGTTTCGAGGAAATTCTTATAATTTCAGGATTTTGAGTATTTACATGTTAACGATCTAAACTTGTTATTTATTCTAAATATATTTAGTTTCCGTAAAAAAATATTACTTTGAAATTTTATCTTTATTTTATAGATGATTTTATTCATAGGTTTTAGAATTCATTTAGCTCAAACAAACATCCGCCTGTTGCATCTGTTATGTTCAGGGTTCAATTTATATTACATCCTTAATGCGATTCGTTGCATCATAAAAGTATTTTAAATATTCTGCATAAGTTAACGCTTAACGTGTCACTTAATTATTTAATTGAATATGTAAATGAAGATAGAGAAACACGAAAAAAATCTTCTCAAACCCGAACCACATCAATCTCATGCATAACTAAGGGAAAACTAAACAGACTATTAAAACTCCAATTTCATGTTGCGTGAAAATTAATTTTTACTGGATTAAGAGCAAAATATTGAGTAACTTATTCTAGTGACATAACTGGAAGTTTTGGACAGATAGATAGTGGTCATGGTGTTATAGCATTATTAGCTTGAAGTCATGGCAAATGGAGCCATTACGGCATGTTTTTTTTCTTCGGCCATGAAGTAATTAAGTAGATACATTAGGAATTTTATCTACTTAAAATAAGACCAAAATTTTTTAATGTATGATTGGTAGAATATATAAAAACAACACCTATTATTTTTGCATTTATTCAGTTTTGTTTTGTGATCCTACACAGCGCCCATACATCAGCGTACCATTCGCGCACTAGACATAGTTTACGACACTCTGTGTTCTAATAATTTCTAGACCGCCGTGTGTTTAGTTTAATCTATTGTGGAGCCTAGACGTTCAGGAGACCATGTTGTGGATGCTGGATCTCACATACTTCTAAACTTGATTTTTAGCTCTTTTTTTATAACTAACATCTTGCATGGAAATATCTTAGTCGGCCCTTTTGGATCCCTACAATTATTGATACTTTATACCAATATCATAAAATCTATCACAGATGAAATATGTATAAAATTATCCCTCCAAAAATAGCCGAGTTTAATATTAAGAATATGCGTGCATACTTCTCGCCTTCGCCGACAAAAGAATTGAGATACAAAAGGGTACTAAGTTCTTTAAATAATCCTGGAGTTTATTTTTAAGAACAAACAACATTCTAAAATAAATAAAATTGCCCGTACTGTGCGAGGCGCGAATATTCATCGGGACGAATTCAGACAACATTATTATTAATCATACTTAATTAAGCAATAAGTTAAGAAACACCTAAATAAGAATTTATCCAGCACCTGCTTACTTCAACACCACCATCGCCTATCAATGTAGGTAACATTTAAGGTAAAGAAGTAATTAGTATATCATCTGTGGTTAAGGTCACCACTAATGTATGTTTTCCAAAAATCTGCCTTCCAATAGCTCGAGTTCATATTAAATATGCTGATAAATCCTTCCTTAGTATTCCTACATTTTTTATTAGTGTACATTTACAAAATGTCTAATAAACGTATAAAGACAACTGGAAACGATTCTGGGCTCTTGTAAATCACAAACTGTTACTTTTTTCAAACAAAATGTATATATTTAATGGTTGTCTGAGTTTTATAGTATATTAAACCATAAAAAGTTAGTTTTTATCATGGAACCTGTACTTCTGTCAAAGAAAAAGTTATTGCTATTATAATTTCGAAAGACGCTTTGCATTAATAAAAATCGATTCCTTGAAAATATATGAAATCGTAAAAAACACTGTTTTCTGATTTTTCCTTTGTGTACACACAATTATTACCTACTGTAACGCAATCTTTTTGGTTTCGTTACCAAATAAAACTCTTTTGGGGATCAGAATCTTTTTCATGCGAAATTCTAAAAAGGCGTTTTCTGACAGAGGTGGATTGATTGAAGGGAAGTATAAATAAATAAATAAATAAATATTCTGGGACAAATCACACATGGTCATCTGGCCCCAAAGTAGGATTCCCTGTGTTATGGGAACCAGAGACTGATATACATACTTAAATACGTTTAAATACATACATATATAGATATTTAACACTTTATTTTTTTTATAAAAAGAATGTTGGTCACCGGAGAGAAAATTTTTGATGATATTGCGTATTTTTATCTTGAAAATTTAATTTGAACCTTGTGCCCTTTTTCGAAGTTTTTGGAGGAATTTTATTGTTATACAACGGAACCCTTGCCGCTGTTTCAAGGTACGAATTTCCTACTTCCTTTCTGATTTTTCCTTGGCGAAGGCGCTATACTAAATTTGTTTTTGTTTGTTTGTTTAGGGTTTTTATTATACACTTAACGTCCATCCAGTGGGGACATATCTAGTGGGGAAGGATTTATGACTAACAAGGTCGTTCCAAGCCGATAAAATCCCGACTGATAAATCTCATATGCAGCAACTTTTATCCGGCTGAACCACCACCATCGTGCCAGCTGCGAAAGGGATATAGCATCTTCTCGTCAGCTGATAAGGGAAGTACTCGCCTTTGTTATCTATTTTTTCCTATTTCCCGGACAAGATTCCTTCTGCTTATATTGACTTTATAAATTTAAATGTGTGAATTTTTCGATGTGTGCTATTTTATAAGTAATTCGAGGTATTTTCACTAAAATAACTGGAAACAATCTGTACGTATAGATCGTGTATGCTACTTTTGATAAAATTTCTAAATGGACTAAAGGTAAGGTGAAAATTTTCTATTCAATTTTAGTCATGGATTAAGAAGTACTAAATTTAATGTTATTATGTGTACGTTTAAAAGGTGACCAACATATTTTTTTAAACCAGCTGTTCAAACTTTACAAATTTTAAATTATATTTTTATTTACTACCACAAAAATTTCTTTTCCAATTTTCAACATTGGCCATATAACCCCCTAAATTCTACGTATAATGTAACGGACCTTTCAAAAGGGTATTTAGCCTATTTTCTTTTATTTTCTTTACACTACCTTGACGCTTTTCAACCATCAAGGTCATCTGAAAGTGTGTTAGGTTTTTAGGGTTCCGTAGTAAATAAGGAACCCTTATAGTTTCGCCATGTACGTCTGTCTGTCCGTCTGTCCGTCTGTCCGCGGCTTAGCTCAAGAAACTATAAGTAGAAATCTGTAATATGGCATAGAAATACATGATTATTACTCCGACAAAGTGGTACAACAAAATCTTGATATAGTTTTTTTATGTTACCTCCCCTACATGTAAAAAGGGGGTGAATTTTTTTTCATTGACGTATCCTATTGTGTGGGGTATCGCTAATTAGACTTTTAAGAATATTGCGGATTTTTTTAACTATTCTTCGATTTAGGGATCCGTTTGGGAAATATCAAGTATTTAAGTGCTGATTTTTATTCCAGTATATTTAATCAAGTTATAAGGAAAAATATCACGACTAAGTAGGCTTTCTTAGGGACCAACTTAATATATGGTGCAGTTTGATTTGTTAAAAGTTCACAGATTTTCCATACAAAATGTTCCATCACCAACTGCAAATGTCATCATCATCATATCAGCCACAAATCGTCCACTGCTGGACAAAGGCCTCCCCCAAGGATTTCCACGACGACCGGTCCTGCGCTGCCCGCATCCATCGGCTTCCCGCGATCTTCACCAGGTCATCGGTCCACCGCGTGGGAGGCCTGCCTACGCTACGTTTTCCGGTGCGCGGTCGCCGTTCGAGAACTTTACTGCCCTATCGGCCATCTGTTCTACGAGCTATGTGCCCTGCCCACTGCCACTTCAGTTTAGCGATTCTGTGAGCTATGTCGGTTACTTTAGTTCTCCTTAGGATCTCCTCGTTTCTGATTCGATCACGCAGAGAAACTCCGAGCATAGTACGCTCCATTGCCCTTTGGGTGAACTTGAGCCTTCTTATGACTGCTAATTCATAGGGGGTTTTGCCGTAATCGCCACGCTTGGCAGACGGGTTGGCGATCGCAGTTTGATTGCAGGTGTGTTGCAATGCACGGAAAGACGCTGCTGCCCATCCTCCGGTTTGGGAAACATACGGAAATGTAATTTAGTTTTTTTTAAATATACATTTATTTCTTAAAAAGACTACGGAACGCTACTTCGCGCTAGTGCGACTCACATTTGGCCGTTTTTTTATTTATATGTAATTGAGTCAGTTAGTGATAAAAATACAGATTTTAAGATGTTCATATCTCATTAATCGTTTAAGATTTATTTATGAGATTTAAGGTTCTAGTTCATATAAGGAGTCTGATTAAATAAAACAAATTTCACGTGTAAATAAATTTTGAGATATTATGTGGTCAAAAGTGGCTCCAAATGGTTCGTGTAAAGTACGAGTATCACTCAGCAGCCGCGTCCTTTTTCTTGGCCTGAGCTCGGCTATCCGCGCTGCCGTGTGTCTAGGTTCCACATTTGAGAACAACACGTTTAGATCGACTCAGGAATAGCGTTAGATCGTCTACGTGAACTGAAGAGCTTTGAGGTGTCTTCACAATTAATTTCAGTGATACTTTTTTTCTATAATCAAGCAATTTGTTCCTATGAAAAACTATGAAAAAATTATAAAAAATGTATAATGCATTGTGTTTTTTTTTAAAAGTAAGCAATTTTATTTATTCTAAGACACTTTTCACTGATCGTCGGTGGCTCAACGGGTAACGACTCGGTCCTCCTAAGCCAGAGGTCCCGTGTTCAAATCCGGAACTCCAATGTACCAATGAGTTTTTCGAAACTTACGTACAGTGACCGTTGTCTAAAACAGTAGGTAGTTTTAACAGTAGATTTACTGTTTTAACCACGACATCCCTGTACTTACCGTTTGCTTTAACGGTGAAGGAAAACATGGTGAGGAAACCTGCGCATCTGATTACTACTTACTGTGTACGAAGGTCGGTTGCATACGTCCGTAGGTGTAAATCTAAATGCCCTACACGTGACCGCGGGTGATGCTTATTGCAACACCAGGCAACCGCCATCTATCCCTTGGATTATGCCACACGATAAGAGAGAGAGAGAGAGACTGATGGCCAGTTACCCAGATTCGAAGTAACTATGATGTTGTGAACCTACTAAGACGATTGCATTAGTTCCACTTACTTCTGTCACGCTTCCAATGGGTGCGACGAGTGAAGCCGAGCGCGAAAGCTTGTCAAATTATCGCATTTCTGTTGAATCTAACCACACAATTATTAAACAAATCAAGGGGTCATTAATATCATTACAAAAACGGAGAGCCGTAACATCATTGATATATATCGCATCAAGTAATTCTACATGACATATTAGGGTAGAGGAATATCTTTTGAAGTGCCGTGTGGACACTCTAACCTTGCACCTTTGACTAAACTTCATCATCATCATATCAGCCGAGGGACGTCCACTGCTGGACATAGGCCTCCCCCAAGGATCTCCACGGCGACCGGTTCTGCACTGCCCGCATCCAGCGGCTTCCCGCGACCTTCACCAGGTCATCGGTCCACCGAGTGGGAGCAACTTAAGTTTAGTAATTCTGAGAGCTATGTCGGTTACTTTGGTTCTCCTACGGATCTCCTCGTTTCTGATTCAATCACGCAGAGAAACTTCGCTCCATTGATTGCCCTTTGGGTGACCTTGAGCCTTCTTATTAGGCCCATAGTAAGCGACCACGTCAGTTCCGTATGTCATCATGGCAACACACACTGGTCGAAGAACACTGCGGTATCTGGGACGTAAAGATATTGCAAAGCTTCCCGAACGCTGCCCAGCCGAGTTGGATTCGATGATTGATCTCTTTCTCGAAGTTGGACCTACCTAACTGGACTGTTTGTCTCAGGTATACATATTCGGTAACAACTTCGAGTGTAGAGCATCCAACCTTCAGAGGAGTAGGTATGTCCTCTTGACTTAACTTACATGCATTAATTTGAAAATTCACAAGGAAAACATTCATTCAACGTTCCTACATAACTGACTGCTTTACGTGTTTCGCCATCTTATGTCAGTCTGTTATACTATTCATACGTTTATCGATGTCTGCAATATAATTTTAATCAAATTTATTCAGATCCAATAATGTGCTTTTACAGTGAAAGTTAAACGATTAGGTTTTTGGTTCTCACTTTCGGCAACATGTTTATTTATTTGCATAATTGTTTTATTTAAAACTAGCTGATTCCCGCGGCTTAACCCGCGTGGACCACATTTCTATGACTTTTCGAGGGCGCGCAGTGCGCGAGCCGCAAGCGGCTCGCGAGCGTGGTAAAAAGTAGCCTATGTCTTAACCCAGGTCCTAATCTGTCTACCTACCAAATTTCAGCCAAATCCGTTCAGTAGTTTTTGCGGGAAAGCGTAACAGACAGACAGAGTTACTTTCACATTTATAATATTAGTAGGGATTGCGCAACCAAGAAGGTGCGGATGAAATCAATATTTTTATTTTAATCAGTAACTAATCAGTAGCTCTACGATAAATATTAGGTTTTTACCTATGAAATTGCCGATTGTATAAAAGAGTTTAAAGATGAAAATTAATAATTAACAATCCATCCTAATATTTTTAATTTGAAAATGTGTCTGTTTGTTTGTTTGTCTGCTATCTTTTCACGCTTCAATGCCTTGATGAATCTTGAAATTTGGCACACAGGTAGCCTTTACCATCGCAACGGAACAATGGATTGTGTGATTTTTTGCACAGCGATGGTTAAGGGGGTGGGAAATGACACGATTTACTAATAAACATATCCTGACATAGTTCCCGAGGGATATGGAGAAAATTAATTTCCACGCTCGCGAACCGCTCGCGGCTCGCGCACCGCACTCCCTCTAAGACTAATAAAAGACCTATTGTATACGACTCCACAGTAAATAAGAGTACGTAATAATAATCGATGATGCCGATGATAGAAGCGGGCTTACCGAGATTCCCTAACGCAATGGGGATCTGGCTATCTTATCTTCAAGCCGGAACACATCAATGCTGTTAACACTGATGTCTGGCGGCAAGATTTGGTGATAGCAAGCCAGGCGGGCTATGAAAAAGCCCTAACACCAACCAAACCGAGTCTTACAAGGTTGACTCCGCCGGGAATCTAACCCAGGTGTTAAGCGAATGGACTAACCATTACGCTACGGAGGTGTTTATAAGAATGGGCAACTTCTGTAAGAATCGTTAAACTTAAGAGGCAGTTGCAGGACGGGACACATATCTTGTAGAACATATATACGGTTGGGCGTTGTGGTAGATAACCGCGCACTAGAAAACGTAGCGTAGGAAGGCCTTCCACTCAGTGGACGTCGACCTGGTAAAGGTCGCGGGAGGCCGCTGGATGCGGGCAGCGCAGGAAAGGTCGCTGTGGGAATCCTTTGCCCAGCAGTGGACGTTTTTCCGGTGATATGACGCTGATGATGATGAAGTAACTTACTATGATTATATTAAACGTAAGTTTATTTGCAGATGGAATCTTTCTCGGCGTAGGTACCTACTTACTTTATTAACCGCATCCAATAACCGACTTCAAAAATAACCGACTTCAATTATGGAGGAGGTTTTTTGTTCCCCTATATGTATTTTTAATGTATGTTCGCCGATTTCTCTGTCACTTGTGGACCGATTTTCAAAAATATTTTTCATACATATAGGTCCTTCTTCTATAATCTATAAAGAAATTTAGGGTAGGGATGGGGGGGAAGTAAACTTATAAAACCGAACTATTTTAAATTTAGTGCAGGTTCCTTAGACAGACTTGTTCAGTTTCTTGAATTATTTGGTTGGATATCCCTAACTAAGTTATGGATTGGTATATATCTAGCTGTGGGTATTTCATAATTTTAAGGGGTTCCATACCAGGTGACGGGATTTTTTTACTGAGCCTACGCTGTCTGTCTGTTTGTCCGGTTTTAAAATACTGTATCTTTCAGTAGGACGCGGGTTCGATTGCCGGTGGAATATATTTTTGTAAGACTCGGTTTGGTTAGTGGAAGGGTATCTCCTGAACCCGTCTGCTAGCTGCCACCATCTTATCTTATTCGTGCCACCAAATATCAATGTTATTAACATTGATGTGTTCTGGTTTGAAGATAAGATAGCCATAGCCAATCTTGAAAAGCCTGCTTCCATCTTTGGCATCAGCGTCACTTATAATCAAGCAAGATAATGCTAAGGGCGCATCAATTACAAATAAAATGAAAGCGGCCCAGTGCGAGTTAAACTCGCGTGGAGAGGGTTCCGTACAATGCCAAAGTCAAATACAAAATATCACATTTGAAATCCTCACAGTAAGATGCGAGTTATTTTTTTTATTATTAAAAATTTGAATGTGTTTGGCTGCACCTCACCTAATGGTAAGTGCCGACGCAGCCGAGGATGTACACGTAAGCTCAAAAAGTGACTATTCACTCTCGTCTTGAAGTTCCTAAATTTTACGAATCGGGGAATACAGACGCCGGAAGGGAATTCCACCCCTTGGCCGTTCGCATGATGAACGAAGAAGCAAAACGCTTCGTGTGTAAAGGAACATTGACGACAAAGGGGTGGAACCGCCCTCCGCACCTGATCGTCCGATGATGTAATGGAAAGAGGGAATGAGGTCGTGAAGCTCCAGGACACACTCTCCGAAATGAATCCTGTAAAACACCACACCGATAAACTATTTTCTGTTCTGACTAGAACGTATTACATTGAGTTTACCACTTTTTATTCAATTGATATAATTCTCATAGGTTTTCCTGTAATCTACAAGCAATGAACTATATTTTGTATTGTTTTCAAAATTTTAGGCTCAATAGTTTCGGAGAACACGGGGGGAATGGTCAATTTTCGTCTTTTTTCATTAATAAAAACAAAACTATAAATTTTACAATATAAACAAAAACATATTTAAGATCGTGATAACGAACCCTTTCATTTGATATATGACACAATAAGGTTTCAAAAACTTTTTTTTAATTTCCTTATTTGTCCCCCGAAAATAACACTTATTTTAAAAAAAATATTTACTTTGCACATACGTGTTTGGGTCATAGGATCACACTATCCTACCAAATTTCACCTGATTTGGTACAGTAGATTCGGAGCAAATTGGCTTGGACAGACGGACGGACAGACAGACAGACGCACGAGTGATCCTATAAGGTTCCGTTTTTTTTTGTACGGAACCTAAAAGTAATTTTATTCAAAAAAACTTTTTTATTTAAGTTTTATTATTTTTGCTTTATTAAATTTGGTAAAATTATACATGCCAAAGACAAAAAAAAACAAATTAAAAATACCCTTGACAAAAAAACCGCTAAAACTAGAAAATAAATGTTTTGGCCCTTTAGCGGTTCCCCTACGCGACGACTCTTGGATCAAAATATAACTACTTATATTAAACTTAAAGGGCAAAAAAATATTATTTCCTATTTTTAGCGGTTTTTTGTCGAGGGTTTTTAAAATTTTTGATTTCAGTTTTTTTTATGCTTTTTAAACTTTACGTATCCCAAACACAGTACTTTTGCTGAAAGTTGGTCAGGAGATGGGTATCCTGCAGATAACAGAGAATCTGCAACTTTAGGTCAAGATTACCATGTTCTATCTAAAACATATTCATTGAGACTATTCTAATGAGCCCAAATACGATACCTCTGCTTAAGTTAAAAAGAGTTTAGTATCCTGCAAATTCTAGAAGATGCTGCATCATCAGGTCAAAGTTACCATGTTCTGTCTAAAACCTATTCATTTAGACTATTCCAATGAGCCCAAACACGACACCTCTGCTGTAAGTTGGCGAGGAGTTTGGTATCATGCAGATTCCAGGAGATACTGCAGCATCAGGTCAAGGTTACCATGATTTTGCAATATTGACAGTAACAGCGAACTAAATTTTGAATCGATCAGACCGGTATAAGTTGCCCACATCCCTTCATCACCTAGATAAGAGCTGAAGATCCTTAAACGGCTGAACAGTTCTTCATAAATTATAGCTAAGAACCACCTTGATCACATGAGCAAACAAAAAAAAACCGCCTTAAAATCGGTCGATTGGTTTAGGAACTACGATGCCACAGACAGACACACAGATACACACGTTAAAACCACTCTTTTTGCGTCGGCGGTTAAAAACAACAAGTAATAAAAACCGGCCAAGTGTAAGTCGTACTCCCGCCTAATAATTTTTCTGTCGCTCTCGATGATATTTTTTGATTCGAATTATTCATTATCATTATCAAGTATTATTAATAAGGTATATTTTACGGAACCCTCGTTGCGCGAACCTGACTCGCACTTGGCCGGTTTTTTGCGACTTGACAATCTTCATTAACCCTCGTAACGATCGGTTCATATTTATCTTCTTTTTGATTTTTTTTATTATTCAAACAGGATCTGATTTTACTGTCGTGCATTGCCGAAACCTTAACGTATTAATAATTATTTAACTTTTTGTCACACGTCCTTAGGATTTCTTCGACTCTGCACATAACCACACCCCGGACACTGCATACAACGGTCGTCAATTAATGACCTTTCTAAAAACAAATGACGGAGCAAATATAATCACAGCAAATTCCTATACGTTCGAAAACCAAATTATAATCAATCTGTATCACTCGTGGTGACGGAGGGGGTGGGTCGGAATCTAGAGAAGTGTCCATCTGTGATTTGTACTAATATTATGTACTTTGACATAACCTTTAAAGCACGTTATATTGTCTTTGCGTATGCAGTTTTCTAGTTTTTTTAATTATTTTTTAATTCACAGTTGGTAAGCCCTTGGCATGAAGTTGTCTGCTAGTAACTTACCTCTACAAATGAACTACTGAAATATTGTATTTAACTTACATGTTATGACAAAAAATAGAGTTTAATTTAAAACCATATTATTGTAGGTACTAAAGATCGAAACGCTTACAATTTTATCATGTGTGCCTATATCCTCAGCTGTTGGGCTTGCCAACTGTCCCGATTTAATCGGGGCAGCCCGATTTAATCGGAATGTCTCGATTTAATCGGAATGTCTCGATTTTAGGCCCCGGCAAGTAACTAGTATCTCATCTGTGCCCCGGCGTTACGGGGCCCACCTAGAGTACTAGCGGGACGCTGATTATCCTGATTTTTATCGTCTACATTTTTTTATGGTTCTGTACAACAAAAAAAACCGAAACCCTTATAGGATTACTCGTGCGTCTGTCTGTCTGTCCGTACGTCTGTCACAGCCAATTTGCTCCGAAACTACTGGACCAAATCAGGTGAAATTTGGTAGGATGATGTAATCCTATGACCCAAACACAGATGTGCAAAGTTAATAAATATTTTTTTAAAGTAAGAAAGTAAGAGTCATTTTCGGGGAAAAATTAGGAAATTTAAAAAAAGTTTTGTAAACCTTACAGTGTCATATATCAAATGATAGGGATCGTTATGAGGATCTCAAATATATTTTTGTTATTATTCTAAAATAAATAGTTTTGATTTTATTCATGAAAGACGACGAAAATTTACCATTTCCCCCCTGACTTCCGAAACAACTGAGCCTAAAATTTTGATAAAATACAAAATATAGTTCATTGCTTGTAGATTAAAGGAAAAACTACAAAAAAATTATCAATTGAAAATAAAGTGGTAAACTCAATATAGTAGTACTAGATAGTATACTAGATAGCGCTAGTAGTGTTTTTCTGTTACTCGCTTTTGTGCCTTTTGTTTGTCATGTGAATAGGTATCATTGTCATAGTTGTGCGGGGAGGTGTGGTGGAAAGGAACCATAATACCGCGAGTCCAACTCGCACTTGACCGGTTTTTTTATTAACCCTGCCAGTTACCGCGAAATGCGGTGCGTTGTACCGTGTGCGTTGTACGGCGGCGTAGCGAGTTGGGGGAATGATTACGTAATTAAAAGTATTTTTTTTAAATGCGCCTAACCCCAAAAAAAATATTCTTTTACTTTTTAAAAGAACATTAATTAAACGTATTGTTTACATAATAACATATGTACTCGTATTTGTGTGTATTGATTAAATTTCCAGTGGAAATTTCTTTCTTTTTTAAAACTACGTTAAAATGTTTTTTGAGAAGTCCCGATTTCGTTTTGGCCGTCCCGATTTTTTCCGCATTAAATCCCGCAATATTGATTGGGTAAATTGGCAACTGTACAGCTAACCTGTCAGTTGCATCAATGCGTCCGTGTACTGCACAACCACAGACCACAACGTGAGGCATGATGCTCACGACAAATCCTATGCATTCACCGTAGACAGATGCGTAACAAACAACACACCTGAGGAGACACAACACGCACGAGTACATAACCGTATCAGATCGATTTGCTCCTTCCTTTTCCTTACTCCATTGTGTGATGCAAATTTTAATCTGGACCTATTTATAAAATCTGTATTATGATGGCAAATAGTCATGGTGTAAAAAATAAATACTACAATAATAGTTGAGCGTTTATGATCTTTAGATTACTTTTCATTGTTTATTTATAAGCTGAGCAAGTTGCGGACGGAAGTGACGGCAAAAATTGCGACCACTACTTTTTTTACCAGTTCGTTTAATAAATAACTAGCTTGGTGGTGATATAGCCCCACCTGATTTCAGTCTCAAGTTTTCGTAGCAACCACTACACGTCTATGTCGAAAAAGACGATTCTTGTCGACGAAGACTTGGACGACCCAGAGTACCAACCCTTTCCCGTTTCACCGTTCGCTGCCAGCGATAATGACAGCTCTGATAGTGGAACCAGTGAAAATGAAACTGTCACAGCTGATATAAGCCAAGGTATAGGTCGGGGCGCAAGGCGTGGACGGTTGCGTGGACGGGTGCGTGGATGGGTTCGTGGATGGGTGCGTGGACGTGGGCGTGGAGGCGGTACTAGGGGAAGAGGACAAGGAACGGGCAGAGGAAGGGCAAGGGAGCAAGGCAGAGGAAGAGAAAGGGGAAGAGGTGGTCTTTTAAGAGAAGACGAAGAAACGGGAACTGAAAATAACACAGACGAAGATTATCCATCTTCAAATGGATCCAGGCCTGCCAGTAATTGAACTTTCATTTGATTTTCACTAAAATGTTTAAAGTCATTAATTCCTTTGTCATTGATAAACTTTAAATATTTTTTATTAATTTGATGTTAATTTTGCTATACCTATGGTTTTCAGGTAGTGTTTATTTTGTTTTATTTTGGAAAATGTATAATTTGTTTCTTTTTGTTTGATTTCTAAGTTTGTTTTTGTTTTAAAAAGTTAAATTTTCTTTGATAACCTTAAGCTAAAGTACTGCGTAAGATTATGTAAACTGGCGAAAACTTAAGACTGTCATTATTACACTGATCTGCTTTTCATGCTCAACTACTAAAAAAAAATAAAAACTTAGCGATATTGCACTTAGTTAACGAAGATCTGACGTTTTTAATGACTTTGTGAAGTGTTTGTAATATTTAATTTTATTTACTATCCTATTGCATAAACGCCCATTGTGTATTTTAATGAAAAAAATATATAGCATTTAAATTTGGCACTCCCTATTCTACAAGGCCTTACAGTATTCAGAAAACTAAAATAAAATTTCCCGGTTGCGTTTTTCATGCAAAATTAAGCGAAAACTTGCTTGTGTCTAAATCAATTAGTTATTGTGCATTAAAGTATACAGACTGACTCGGTGGCTCAGTGGTTAGTGCTCTTGACTGCTGATCCGAGAGTTGTGGGTTCGATCCCCACCCAGGGCAAACATTTGTGTGATGAGCAGATTTGTTTGCTCTGTGTCTGGGTGTTAAATATCTATATATGTATGTATTTAAACGTATATAAGTATTTATATCAATCTCTGGTTCTCTTAACACAAGGAATCCTACTTTGGCGCCAAATGACCATGTGTGATTTGTCCCAGAATATTTAATACATTGGGCGTTTAGCTCCTCTCACTTCATATTTGGCTGGGCCTTACGAGGTTAAGCACAAACTTTATGAATTATTTCTGGGTCTTCTTTAACTGTAGAAAGTGTTTTACTTTTTGCTCCGTTATCTATCACTCAGCCGTTTAAGTCCTGAGGTTTCGCAGTGATTACTGCCTCTTGCGGTCACGCCATGGCCGTCGCTTCGGCGTCTGCGCAGCACCGCGCAGACCAACAACGGGTTTTATACAGTTCCCGGTTTGATGGATTTTTACTTTATAATGCCTATTATTTTGTGCAATGAAACGAACTGATTTTAGCTGGATTGTTGTAGTCGATGGTGATAGTAAAATCATTAGGTACATATTGAAAAGAAATAAAGTACCAATGAAAGAATAGAGCGTGGGTCATGGTTCTTGTCTTGCCACGTATCAATATGTTTTTGAATTTCGATTTCATATGTTCGTTTATTCAACGCTCTTACGGTGAAGGAAAACATCGTGAGGAAACGTGCACACGCCTGCGAAGAAACTCGGAGGATGTGTGTGAAGGCGACCAACTCACAGGCCCGCGTAGTTGACAAAGGGTAAAATCTTCAGCCATTAATAACTATGTCAAATTTGGTCGTCATCCTATCAACCGAAAGACTTTTTACATAAACTGAAAGGCCTCCATTTTCTACAACGACTGGTCCTGCGCTGCCCGCACCCAGTGGCGTTACGCAACCTTCACTAAGTCCAACGAGTGGAAGACCTGCTTAAGCTACCACCTTTTTATGGCTTATACCGCCACCAACAATAATTTTGTAACTACTTTTTACTTCAATAAAGGATTTTTTTATCGGCAATAAAAATGTATTGTAATTTACAGGATATGAGGAGTAATTTTGATTTCCACGAATTATATTTTAGTACACAGAACTAAAGAAAACATATCCTAATTGTCACTTTTTTTTTAGTTTTAACCATGGAACTGCTGCAATTTTAATCGAAACATAATGATAATTTATGAACCTCTTAACAAAACAATATGAAATTATTTTGTTTTATTCATCATCATCATCATATCAGCCGAAAAACGTCCACCACTTTCTTTACATCGTAAAAGAACGATGGATCGTTATGATTTTTTGTACAGAGATTGTGAAGGGGGTGAGAAATGACATTGTTTACTAAAAAGCATATCCTGACATAGTTCCCGAGGGATCTGCGGAAAACTCATTTCCCCGCTCGCGCACGTCCTCGTTGCAACGAAGCAACGTATTAATTATTTTTTTTTGTATAGAATTGGTTGAGGGGATATGAAGTTACATAGATGGCTAATCACAAAAGCCCGATTTGGGATAGGGATCTGCGGAAAACTTGTGTCCTCGCTCGCGTGCCGCTTGCGGCTGGCGCACCACTCACCCTCTAAGACAGTCATAAAATCGATATCGACGCGGGCGAAGCCGCGAGCAAAAGCTGGTAAAATATTGTTTTATTATCTGAATACACGAAATTTACCAGCAGTAACGAAATCAAAGGTAGGTACGAATCATAGGGTCCTACATTTTTTTAAGGCTGGTGCCAGCAAATCCATCGAATCCAAAACATGTAAATAGTTGTGTGCTGGTACCGACCTCAAAAAAAAATTGTTGGCCCTTCCCTGACCTTTGATTTTGTTATTGTTGGCTACGAATAACTTACATAAGTTATTCGTAGATTTTTGGTTAGTTTTGTGTATTCATATATTAATTTTTTATTTCAAACTTTTGAGTGAATTTCTTTTTGAAGTCGGTCTTTAGTTTTTTTTAACTATTTACATTTATATTTTTGTTGGGATATACTTTTCAAGAACTGAATACCCGAATACTTATATTCGAGATTTTTTTAACATTAATTAAGAGAAACGTACATTATCCTCGTCAGCTTATTCTGATATACCTAGAGTTGTTTAGGTGTTCTGTTACAACCTTATCTATCGCTATTTCGTAACAAGACGCACTTGCGAAATGTCTTTATATTCCAAACATAACAAAAAATTTAAACATGGTGTACATTTGTTATAATAAAAAAGGAATGTCTTTGCAGCATTTATAATTATAGTAAATTGGTGTTACATTATGAAATGTATAGCTAAAGAAAGGCCTATACATGAAGGTAGAATCGCAATTCAACATTAATGTGAAATGGAGCCAAGTTCGATATAAAAAAAATTACAGCGATCTGAATGGGTAGGTACCAAGTTCTGGTAGTGGTTTCTAAATCATAGCTACGGAACCTTAAAAATAAATATTTATTTTCGACTTCTCCAAATAATACACAATTTGCAACGGATTTCAGTTGCTAAAAGAAATTGTTATGTTCTGTTCTTTTACATGGTGTAACTTGGCAAGTTTTCACATTGATTCAACATTGATATTTACTTTTAAAAAGTAAGCTGTGCTTGCTTGGCGGTTTCATTATTTAAATTTGCCAAGTTACACTATTTAGCAGAACAGAACGTAACAATTTTTTTAAGCAACTGAAAACCGTTATACATTGTCTATTATTTGGAGAAGTCTAAAATAAATATTTCCATTTGAAGTGCCATAGCTATGATTTAGAAACCACTAAAGAACTTGGTACCCAGCCTTTTAGATCGCTGTAATTTTTTATACCGAACATGGCTCCATTTCAGATTCATGTTTTGTTGAGTTATCATTAATTTTTTAAAGTATTAGATTATAAGTTTTCAAGATGTTTATTCAAAATAGGTGAAAATTACACTCTTTCTGATTGTCATAAAATAGTTATAACATAATCTTGTTCTTTTCGAGTTGACGGCAAACATAGACATTCCCATCTCAAAACCGAGCCACGCAAATTGCTTCGTCAGTGGCCTGCATCAAGTCCTCCCGCGTGCAGGTAAGAAGGACACGTATATAAACACAATAACATAATTATACATGTCATTTGTGAAAAATAAAAAAATAAACAATCATTAGTTAATTACGTCAGAATTATTATTTATATAAAACAGATTATGTAATAAGAATATGAAAACAATATGATACGAGAAGTTATACATTAAAATCATTGAATGTCATTAATGCATTTGACAAGAGTAGGCCAGTTCACACGGACAGCACCCGGTCACGAGTATAACGCGAGAGTCAGCCATCGCTCCCCTCAACCATATTAGAGGGAAAGGTACGACCTGGCTCTCGATGCGCCACCATTCGCACGAACATTTAAGCGATTTGTGGTGTATATATCTTTAAGGAGCATGATTTTTTGTCTGAGTATGCGGCTGAGCATGATTTTTTCGAAGCTGGGGCTGAGCTGCAGGCTACCAGCGGGGTTCATAGGTGGTGGATAATGGAACGACCAACAGATATGGTCGCCAGCTGCGAATACTCAATAAGCAGTCCCCGACCAAGCGGGTGTGCTGGGGGATACCTGGTGGGACAGGCATCCCTAAAAAATGGTAGGTACAAAAACCCCATGACGACTCTGTGACGGGGAGAGAAAATGCCGCCCCTAAATAGGCATTGCCTTAGTGTATAGCAGCGGGTGCACTAGTACTGGGTGAGGGCTGAGGGAAAGGATTATAGTAAGGCCTCTTCTGGACGCACCGGCCACCGTTCAACGGTGTGGAAGGCAGAGGGGAACCACCACACTACTTCCCCATACATCAAATAGCCACCATAAATACCAAAAACAAGGAGAATGTTTAGACAAACGGCCGACCTTAAGTCGACCCGAGTCCGGCAGACGCGGAAAGAAACGCCGGTCGTCGAGCTTCTGAAGCGATGCAAAACCCCGAATGCGAATTAAAAGAAGATACTACAATAAAAGAAAAGAAGAAAACCTTGGAATGTAAGAACACTCTTAAAAGAAGGCAGATTGGAAGAACTTTTAAATTTAATAGATAACACCAATAATCGGAATATGGGAGCAAAGGTAATGGCGACTTCTGGTACAACAACTATAGAATTATTTACAGGGGAGATAAACGAGGGCAAAACGGGGTGGATATTATTCTAAAAATATTATATATTATATAATATTATATATATAGATATTATTCTAAAAAATAACTGGGAAACAAAATCAGTAACACACTACATGTAAGCGATGAATCGCAGCTATTAACATTTGAAACAGACCCAGTAACTATTATTATCAATATCTATATGCCAACATCAAGTCACCTAGATTCAGAAATTGAGGTAATCTACGACCAACTAGATGACGTACTAAGAGGAGTGAAAAGAGAAAATGACTTGTACATTATGGGCGACTTCGATGCCGTGGTTGGAGAAGAAGAACACTACGGAGTGGTCGGGAAATGGGGGTTGGGCAAGAGAAAGGGCAGAGAAGAGCGGCTTATAGACTTTTAGAAGCAGTACAATCTTTGCATTACCAATACGGTATTCCAAGTACATAAAAGGTGAAGATACACCTGGAAAATGCCGAGAGATATCAGACGTTTTTAGTTAGACAAC
Organism: Coleophora flavipennella; assembly: GCA_947284805.1. Lineage (NCBI taxonomy): Eukaryota > Metazoa > Arthropoda > Insecta > Lepidoptera > Coleophoridae > Coleophora > Coleophora flavipennella. Next base: position 929,755 of record OX369257.1, read on the forward strand.
ATCCTAAGAAAAATAAAGAGCAGAAAAAAAGGTGCACTCGTGCCATGCCCACCCAGGCCCAGACATTGATAGTGACAACAATGCCAAATGTATAGTATCTAATGATAAGAAAAAGAAAAGGCAAAGAAACGCCATCCAATTAAGGACAAGGACATTAAAAACTTAAAAAATAACTTAGTGAAGGAATACTTTGGCAAAAAAATTGATGAAACAATTAACAACCACGAGAGTGGTATAGAAAAGAGATCGGAATACATAAAAGCTAGGCTAAAAGCTACTGCTACAACGGTGCTGGGTAGAACTAAAATGCAACGTCTAAAGGTGTGGACCATACAAGAAATCTCAGACAACATCAAACTCAGAAAGTAGTAATAAGCTAGCTCAAGCAAGAAAAACGGGAAGAAATGCCGTTATAATAAAAATAAAGTAGAAGAGTTATGCGACCAAGAGAAAGATATTTGGATACTAAAGCAATGTAATGAAATAGAGGAGTATTTGAAACGGGGTCACTTAAAGAGGTTACAGGCTTATAAAACAAACATAAAACCAGGAGAAAAGTTGTTATAAAAAGGAGAGAAATTGTTTTACTGGAAATTGAAGACATGGAAAATAGATGGGTTAAATATATAGAGGAACTGTACGAAAGGGAAGACATGAGTAATGACACTATCAAAAGGACAAGCGAGGAAGACAGTGTTGCATCAAACCTACCGTGGGAAGAATTTCCAATTGCCATTAAAAACTGAAAACAGGGAAAGCACCTGGTAAAGACGAACTACCGGCTGAACTAAAAGAACATTATGGACCTAAAACCCAGAAAATTTTATTCGACATAATAAAGATTTTAACGATTCCAAACATCATCGTTACCATCGTTAAATTTCTTAACCAAATTAGCTAAAAATCTACCTCTTATCACTGCTCTAACATAATTATAATCACTACACTATTTCACAATTCATCTCTCACAAATAATTTCAATAATTTATAAAATTTTCTTGAGCTGTTGAAAAAAAAAACAGCTCAAGATCAACAAGGCACTGGGTGATGATGGATCTACGGCTGAACTTGTGAAAGCAGGTGGATCACCGATACTAAAAGCTCTTCAGAAGTAATTTAATTCCGTTATACTCTAGGGACAAACGCCTAAGGCATGGCACAGAGGTGTGTTCGTGCTTTTCTTCAAAAAGGGTAACAACACCTTGCTGAAGAACTACAGACCCATCTCACTTCTGAGCCATGTCTACAAGCTGTTTTCGAGAGTCATTAAAAATCATCTCGCACGCAGGTTTGACGACTTCCAGCCTTCCGAACAAGCCGGTTTCCGAAAAGGCTTTAGTACCATAGACCTCATACATAAGGTCGCGAGAAGTCACTGGATGCGGGTAGCGCAGAACCGGTCGTCGTGGAAATCCTTGGGGGAAGCCTATGTCCAGCAGTGGACGTCCTTCGGCTGATATGATGATGACGATAATAATCAATTTAGAAGGAAAACTATCACGGCTAAGTAGGCATGCTTAGTTGAGGAGTAATAGTTGACTAATTTAAGATGTGCAGTTGGATTTGTCAAAAGTTCATAGATTTTCCACACAAAATGTTCTATTACAAACTGTTAATATAATTTTGTTTTTTAAAATAAACTTTTATTTTTAAAAAAATATGTCGGGACCCTACTTTGCGCGAGTCTGACTCGCACTTGGCTGGTAACATCCTGCGTTTTAGGGTTCCGTAACTCATAAGGTAAAAACGAAACCTTTATATTACCCTTATTACCTTACTTGTGTGTCTGTCCGAGCGTCTGTCACAGCCAATTTGCTCAGAAACTACTGAATCGTTTGAGTTGAAATTCGGTACACATATGTGACCCAAAAATGGATGTGCAATTTAAATAAATTAATTTTAAATATGGAGTCACTTTTGGGGAGTAAATTAGAAATTAAAAAAAATAATAATAACAAACTATATCATCTGACATATCAAATGAAAGGGCTTGTTGTAAGAACGTCAAACATAATTTTAATAATTTTTAGATAAATAGTTTTTAAGTTAGCTTAGCTTAAGTTAGCTTCGAAACTAATGGATTTATAAAATAATAGGTTATGTATATGACAAAGTTATATTTGTTGATTCTTTAACAAATACTCGAGACTGTAATCTGAATAATGACATTATGTAATAGACAATCTTATATATAAAATTCTCGTGTCACAATGTTCGTTCCCGTACTCCTCCGAAACGGCTTGACCGATTCTCATGAAATTTTGTGAGCATATTGAGTAGGTCTGAGAATCGGCCAACATCTATTTTATTTTAGGGTAGGGTAGTGTAGGGTAGGGTAGGGTAGTGTAGGGTAGTGTAGGGTAGTGTAGGGTAGTGTAGGGTAGGGTAGTGTAGTGTAGTGTATGTAGGGTAGGGTAGGGTAGTGTAGTGTAGGGTAGGGTAGGGTAGGGTAGTGTAGTGTAGTGTATGTAGGGTAGGGTAGTGTAGGTTAGGGTAGTGTAGGGTAGGGTAGAGTAATGTAATGTAAGGCGGTACGTAGTTCGCCGGGACAGCTAGTAAGTATATATATATATATATATATATATATATATATTTTTTTTTGACTATTTAAAAGTGTGTGTAAGCGCCTATTTAAAATAAATTATTTTGATTTAATTTGATTTGCCTAAAATCTTGGAAAAATTACAATATATGAGGTTGAATATACAGATTACAGGAAATCAATGAGAAAATCTAGTCCTATCGTTCCCACAGGAAAACTGAAATTTTCAAAGTCCAGAATAAGTAGACCCCTATTTACCTAGAGCATAGTATGTTATCCTGAGAAGTCTTGTTCTGTTGGTAGTTAAAGTTTTGGTGCAGAACACTTTTGTGTGACTCACTTGACCGTTTTTTTTTTAATTGTTTTTATATTGATGGAGAAGTTCCTAACTTTATTTTAATTAAAATTTCGTGTTACCTGAATAGTAGTAACGTTGATAGCACAGTTTTTTATCTACTTTTGGTAAATGACGATGATGCTGATGATGGAAGCAGGCTTACCAAGATTTTCCAACGCAATTGGGAACTGACCATCTTATCTTCAAACCGGAACACATCGATGCTGTTAACATTAATATTTGACGGCAATACTTAGATAATAAGAAAGAAAGAAGAAAGAAATAAAGTTTATTCGGCAAACAATTAATGGATAAATAATTACAATATTAGGTACAATATGGTGGTAACCAAACCGAGTCTCACAAAATTTGACTCTGCCGGGAACCGAACCTTCGACCTATTGATGTGAAGATATTGGACTTAAAACATTACTCCACGGCGGCAGTTATATATAAATAGATGTAAATAAATAGAACTTTGTCAAATATGAGGTAAAGACCTTCAGCAGACAAACCTTAGAGATGGAAGCAAACAGACCGTGTAGGAGCACCGCGCTTACGAGTAGACGTGAGAGGTATCAGAACATATCGACTTTCTATCGTGATCATGGTTTTTATTCACAGAAAGTGAAATTTCGCATTGTTCCAAATGAGGAAATATTAAAATAAAATTGATTTAATCGAGTGACGTAAAACTAATTAATTATGCATAATCAAAGCCCCCCTCCCTCCCCCCCACCGGCCAATAAAGTACCAGCCAGTTTTACAAAAAAAATTGTTTTTGTACTAAGAGATATAGAGTAATTTCGAAAAGTGTGGCATCTGTCCGGCTTTTACCCAATTAGACAGAAAGGAACGACCCGGCTCCCGATGCGCCACCATCCGCACGAACATAAAAACTTCTCCATACTATTTAATTCTTATATTAATGTATTAATAGTATTAATATTTGTGGGCTAGGCTCAGCGGAAGGAATGATTTATCTATCAATCTTTATTTAATTCAAAAATACTTAGTAAGTGGCTACGAGTATAACTTATACTGTCTTTTTTTTATTTATTTTTTATTCACAATTGGTAAGCCCTTGGCATCATCTCACCTGATGGTAAGTGATGATGATGCCGAAGATGGAAGCGGGCTTACCAAGATTTCCCAACGCAATTCTGCTAGGCCGTCATTCTTTTTTTTTAAATAAAATATCTAAATACTATAATATATTTTATGTCGTTTAGGCAGTAGAATCCAAATCTTATACAACATTATTAAAAATAAACAAAGAATGAAAAATTTGGTATTCCATAATTTTTTGGCAATTTTAATCTTAAAGGACATCATTTTGAAACTTATTTAGTAGTTTTGTCGAAAAACTCAAAAAGTAACAAATGCCGATATTTTGACAAGGTTGCTTGACTAAATCTGATTAATAGTAAAGACACAATGGCTTTTATTAACCTTATGAAATCCTTTAACTTATCTAAGTTTATTAATGAACCAACCCGTATCACCGATCACAGTAAGACCTGTCTTGATAATATACTGAGCAACATCAGGATGCGCAGCGCGACTGTACTAGAGCTTGCACTTTCAGACCACACCATGCAGACTGCGGAATTTCCGGGTGAGATTAGGGAGCGTGCGTCTAGGTTTTATAAGTGGGTTAGAGACTTAAGGGAATGTAATTTATTGGCCCTGAAGAACAAATTAAAGAACGTCTCTTGGCAGCCAGTATATGATTCTTGCGATAATGCTGATACTTGCTTCAGTGTTTTTCATGGAATTGTTGCCAAGGCCTTTGAATCCTACGTGCCTAAAATTAAAGTGAGGGGTGACTCTAAGGACCAGAGGGGGGAATGGATATCTGAAGACATAAAAAACCTAGCTATCCATAAAAGAGATTTATTCATGCAAACTAAAAGTAATAAACATAATAAAGCTCTAGCTAAGGAATACAAAGAGTGTAATGATAAAATTAAGATAATGGTTAATAATGCCAAAAGAAACAATAATGAAAGGAAAATTGTTAATTCAAACAATGTAATGCGCTCCACTTGGAATTTAATAGATAAAAATGTCAATGGTTCGAAGTCAAGTGCTGCTAAAAACTACGTTGGCTTTACTGACGGTACAGTCGTTGCTTCGTCCAATGAGGAAGCTGCGGGCTTATTTAGAGCACATCTCCTTGACACGATGCACTCATCAAACTTGACCTCCATTCCTCTTGTCTCAGTTTTGCCTCAGTTTGAACCTAATACCATGTTCATTACTCCACTCAATACTGACGACCTCCATAAAATAGTTCTTGGATTAAAGAATTTAAAGTCCAGTGGATTTGATAATATACCCCTATCGGTTGTGAGGTGCGTATTTCAAGAAATCGCTGAACCACTATTGTATGCTCTCAACATGTCAATTGGTACGGGCACATTTCCCAGCATCCTGAAGAAGGCTTTGGTTAGGCCTATTCATAAGCAAGGTGCCACAAATAATGTCAATAATTACCGACCCATTTCCTTGTTATCTGTCTTTTCTAAAATTTTTGAAAAGGCCATGACAGAGCAGATTGTATCCTTCCTATCACAAAATAAGACTCTATCTTGTGAACAATATGGTTTTCGTGGTGGGCTTTCTACTGTGGATGCAATTTTCGATCTTGTAGATTACGTCACTGAAGCCGTGGATAGTGATGCTAATGTTGTTGCAGTCTTACTAGATTTATCAAAGGCTTTTGATATGGTGATTCACAGGTTGTTGCTTGATATTCTTGAGCGCGTGGTCATCCGTGGTGTTGCTAATAACTGGATTGGATCGTATCTCGAGAACCGTACCAATAACGTAGTCCTATCTGTATATGATAAATCTGCCAAAGTGGTAGATGACGTTGAATCGGAGCCCTTCTGTATAGGACAGGGTGTTCCTCAGGGCAGTATACTGGGACCCCTGCTATTTCTCATTTATGTTAATGACCTGCCAAATAGAGTTGAGCAAAAGATTGTGATGTACGCAGATGATATCTCTGTATTGTTCCCCTTCAAACGCAATAGAAATGCTAATATTGATTCGGAGTTGGCATTTTCCCTGGGTAGAATAATAAACTGGCTGGATAGGTTAAACTTAATTACTAATTTTGATAAAACTAACCTCATCCATTTTAGAAATTATAACACGAGAACATTAGATGTAAACGTTAATATAAACGGGAATGCGGTTAGGCTCACTAATGACGCCAAATTCTTGGGCTTATTTGTGGATGAGCATATGAGCTGGAAAAGGCATGTGGAGTACCTTGAGGGAAAAATTAGTAGCTTTTGTTTTGCGCTGCGAAATTTAAGGCAGGTCTCGACAAAAAGAGCAGCGCTGATGGCCTATTTTGCCTTTTTTCAGTCCAGGGTCACGTATGGGCTCGCTATGTGGGGGGGGGAGTGTATTGGCCGACAACATATTTATTTTACAGAAGCGCTGCATTAGGATCTTGAACTGTATAAAGTCACCTAGGGATTCCTGTCGAGTATCTTTCGTGGAGATGGGGATTCTAACTATGACAGCTTTGTTCGTTTACGAACTTTGTAAATTGGTCAGACGTTACCCCGACAAATTTAACCTCCGAGAAAACTATAGCGAAAGGATTCGAGCGCGCTGTCGGTATGATCTTCAGTTGCCCTATTGTAGAACTGAATCATGTAGGAGGGCTGTCAACTATAATGCAGTCAGGGTATATAATGCTCTGCCAGTCGAAATTCGTTCTCTCGAGAATAAAAAGTTCTTTGGTTCCTTAAAATTTTTTTTGATAAATTTGTGCCCCTACAATCTCGATGAACTTTTAAAGAAATGACAAAAATGACATACTTGTTTTTTTTCCTTGACATAATTTTAAATAATGATTAATAATTTGTATTCTTGGTAATAGAATTATTCTGTATTTTTAACTAACAAGTGCATTGATATTGTGATAATTTAATTTTAGTATTTATCTTATCTTTATCTTATCTTTTATTTTTAATTTAAGTTATGACTACACTACTTAACGTGGTATATTGCATAGAACCTACTATATTTTAAGAACTTTTATACTTGCAATTATGGTCAAATAAATGAATGAATGAATGAATGAAAATTTTGTAACAAACTTCAGATTCGCATCCAGCCCCTCAAAGTATATAAAATGGATGAAATCAAAACTCTCCCATAACTTTCCCGCAAGAGGCCCTTTAGAGCACGTATTACCCTACCCATACAAGCTTATCTAGACTTCCACTACCGCTGCCGCTGCAGCATGCACACGCCGTCGTCCCACCTTGCTTTGCCTCGCCGAGTGCCCAGTGCCCAGTGCAGTCGACTCGCGGCTCGCGCACGGACGCGTTTGCGCATCACCGTGATTTTTTCAGACCAAGGGTGTTCGTTCGATGACACGACTTTTAGCTAAATTTGAATTTGACGCTTTCTTTTCAAGGAAATTTCATGTCAAATTTTTCTGATTAGTGCTTCGTTACGGGACTGTTGTTGGTGATTTAGACTTTGAAGTTTGGATGTTTTGTCATATTATAACGTTTTGGTGAGTATTTTTTTATTGTTTAATTCTAACAATTCACTTTTAGATTTTTTGGTTTATATTATTACCTACTTGTATTTTTTCAATATTTAAAAAATTATATTGCAATTTACATTATCTATTTATTTACTGATTTTTGTTTTGAAAATCATATACTAACACTGTAACTGAAACAAAAAGTAGTTTCTAGCTCCGTACATATTGATTTACAAATTCTGGTAATTATAGTTCTATTTATACCTATAGAGCAAAGCAAATAACATACCAAAGACTCGTTGGAAACAAAATTATCTGTGTTCTCACCGCTTCCTATTTCTACATTTTCCCGCGCTACAGATCGATCGTTCCCACGACTTCCGGTTTCCGGTTTACATCGAGGGCTGTCATTACTAGAGCACCTATAAATTTATTTCACATTTTGCTTTAAATTGCTATCTAGAAGGTGTTACGTGTCACCGAGATTATCTGTTGTCATTTTGTCTACTTCATCACGTTTTCATGTTTCCTTATTTAACATTATTGCTTTGTTTTAATGGCTTTTCGCACGGCGGCGTTTTCATAACTGACATGTACGATAAATAAAAAGCTTTCTCTGAAACTTCGTAAACCAACGGCCATATGATTATTTTTGTAATTGTAGTATAATGCTTCTGCGCAAAGTACGAGTAGGTAGGTACTCGTAATACTAAGTTTCTCAGTCAATCTCTAGAATTGTTAAATGACTTGGATATCATCTAATTGAATAGTTGTAAGTCAATCATCTTCATCATCATCACATCATCAATCGAAAGACGTCCACTGCTGAACATGTCTGCCTAATGATTTTCACAACGACCAGCCCTGCGCTGCCCGTATCCAACATTTTCCTGCAAACTTCACCAGGTCATCGAACCACCGACTGAGAGGCCTGCTTATGCGTTGCCTCGCGGTGATTTACGGTCGCAACTTTAGTACTGTAACAGTCGTTCGTTCTAAGTAGGAAATAATATTTTTTAATATAAATACACGATACTAACCAACAATAACGAAATCAAAGGTAGGTATGAATCAAATAAGGGGCCTTAATTTTTTTTACCTGCACAAAGCTACTTACGTACAAATGTTTTAGATTCAATGAAAATTCAGCAAATGCTGGCACCGACCTCAAAAAAAATTTTAAGCCTCTAATTGATTTGTCTACCTTTGATTTTTTTTGTTATTGGTTAATTTCGTGTATTTATACTGTATAATAATATAAGGTTTTTTATACTTTTGAGTCAATTTCTTTTTGAAATCGGTTTTTAGTTTTTTTTAAACTTCTATTTTGATTTATTAATTTTTAACCACATATAATGTTATCTATAAGTTCATTTGCTGAATTAGCTGCACCTTTGACGGCTCGCGTCAAACACTCCGTCAAAAGGACCGCCCTGAGTTCAATCGCGCCGCCCGCCGCGCTCCAAGCCTAGATTGAACTCAGGGCGGCCCCTTTGTGGGAGTGTTTGACGCGAGCCGGCAAAGTGACTAGTATTTCATCTGTGGCGGTGAGTGGCATATGAAATGTGCAGCTAATCGAGCGAATGAACTTTAACTAACAAAGTTAAACGCAATCATCTACTCGCCGATAGGAATCATCAAATAATAATTCATATTGCATATGTTTCATTAACCGATACAGATTCCTGTGGCTTTCATTATCATCTCAGTAGCATGAAAGTTAAGGAGTCAAACCTAACATCATTGGCTCATCTGAGTAACTTATTGAAGTAAAACTACCGGTCTATTACGTATCTATAATTTTTAAAGAATTATTTTCCAACTCCTAACCGTTAAGTATCCATCATCAGCTCATCAACGTGAGATGATGACTACCAGACGCAAATATTTAAATAGCTCAAGAAAATAAATAAACCTGTAATACGTGTTTATAAAATTAGAGGGTTGCCCTCTATGTCCCTGGGATCCCAATCAGATCCTGACTTGGTGACAATGGGACTACCTTAGGAGTATACTCTTTCGAATAAAAAAATAATTTTGAAAATCGGTTCACAATTGACAGAGTAATCGGTCAACATACATAAAAAATACATACAGTAGAACATAGAACCTCATCCTTTTTTAATGTCGGTTAAAAAATTAGTCAAAGTGAAGGACATGCTTAACTTTGTAATTGAAAAAACATTTTACCAAATATTGATGTAACTACGTGACGACCAATTTAAATGTGGGTGTCTCCCTCCTTGAATGACCGTGCTATCCTAGACCGACGGTGGATTATGGTTGCCTGGTGTTGCACTTAAGTCTGTTAAAACCATTTTGTGTATGCAATAAAGAATTTATACATACATACTTACATACACTTAGCATCACCCGTTTTTACGTGTAGGTTTACCTAGAATAAGATGTGCAGGTTTCCTTACGCCTCAAGATGTTTTCCTTCAGCGTTAGAAAAACCCGCTGGCACATTGATCTTTCTTCTCTGGATTTGAATACGAAACTTCTTGTTAGGAGGTTTGAGTCATTGTCATTACTATTAAGCCGCCGGTGCTTTTTTGTCTGCATAGAATTATATAAATCATTACACACCAGAAAGAGATAAAGCTCAAGAGAAAAATTATAGTTACTAAGATCTAAGAGAGGAAACAATTGAAAGTTGAATCTAATAAGGATTTCTACATAATACATTTTCTATTCGTACGTGATAGTTACAGATAATTGAGCTTGTAGTACATAGTTTAATAAAAACATATAATTTTCCGTTGAAAGAGAAATTGTGTACAATAATTTTCATTTTATTTCTGAGTAGTCGTCGTTATCTAAATGCCTGAGTCTTAGCAAACCGCAAGCCAGCCTCGCTAAACATGTGGCCAATCATTTCATTCACTGCCATTTCTTTAGTGCTCGGACTAATTAAGCACAAAAATGTCAGCTCTATGGTATTGAGGAAAAAAATGGTTTGCGGATTTTCTGCGTATATATTGCCGTTTTCTTGCCTTCAGACTGTGTCATCATCATCATCATCATATCAGCCGAAGGAAGTCCACTGCTGGACATAGGCCTCCCCCAAGGATCTCCACGACGACCGGTTCTGCGCTGCCCGCATCCAGCGGCTTCCCGCGACCTTCACCAGGTCATCGGTCCACCGAGTGGGAGGCCTGCCTACACTGCGCTTTCCGGTGCGTGGTCGCCACTCGAGAACTTTACTGCCCCAACGGCCATCTGTTCTACGAGCAATGTGCCCCGCCCACTGCCACTTAAGTTTAGCAATTCTGAGAGCTATGTCGGTTACTTTGGTTCTCTTACGGATCTCCTCGTTTCTGATTCGATCACGCAGAGAAACTCCGAGCATAGCACGCTCCATTGCCCTTTGGGTGACCTTGAGCCTTCTTATGAGGCCCATAGTAAGCGACCATGTCTCAGTTCCGTACGTCATCACTGGCAACAAACATTGGTCGAAGACCTTGGTCTTAAGACACTGCGGTATCTGGGACGTAAAGATATTGCGAAGCTTCCCGAACGCTGCCCAGCCGAGTTGGATTCGACGATTGATCTCTTTCTCGAAGTTGGACCTACCTAACTGGACTGTTTGTCCCAGGTATACATATTCGGTAACAACTTCGAGTGTAGAGCCTCCAACCTTCAGAGGAGTAGGTATGACACGGACGTTTGACATAATTTTCGTCTTGTCCATGTTCATTCTAAGACCCACTTGTTGAGAGGCTCTACTGAGGCCATCGAGCATTGTGCCTAAGTCGTCCATAGTCTCAGCCATGACCACGATATCGTCAGCGAATCGAAGGTGGGTGATGTACTCGCCGTTGATATTGATGCCGAGTCCACCCCAGTCCAAAAGCTTAAAAACATCTTCCAGGGCGGCGGTGAACAGTTTCGGAGATATAACGTCTCCCTGTCTCACCCCTCGCTGCAGCTGGATAGGTTCCGAGTTTTGATCCTGGAGGCGAACCGACATGGTGGCGTTTTCATACAAACACTTCAGCACTTCGATGTATCGATAGTCAATTTGGCACCTCTGGAGAGACTGTAACACAGCCCAGGTTTCGACCGAATCGAAGGCTTTCTCATAGTCCACGAACGCCAAGCATAGTGGCTGATTGTACTCTTCGGTCTTCTGTATAATCTGCCGCAGCGTATGTATGTGGTCTATGGTACTAAATCCTTTTCGGAAACCGGCTTGTTCGGGAGGCTGGAAGTCGTCAAACCTGCGTGCGAGACGATTCGTAATGACCCTCGAAAACAGTTTGTAGACATGGCTCAGAAGTGAGATGGGTCTGTAGTTCTTCAGCAGGGTATTGTCGCCCTTTTTGAAGAAAAGCACGACCACACTTCTGTGCCATGCCTTAGGCGTTTGTCCTTCAAGTATAACGGAATTAAATAATTTCTGAGGAGCTTTAAGTACCGGTGTTCCACCTGCTTTCAGAAGTTCAGCCGTAATTCCATCATCACCCGGTGCCTTATTGTTTTTAAGCTGTTTAAGAGCCATTCTAATCTCGTACAGGCTGACGTCCGGGATATCTTCGGTATAGTGTCGGGTAAGTCTAGCTCTTGGGTCTTTAGCCAGATCGCTGACAGGCAGACGTGTGGTCGTGTACAATTGTCCGTAGAACTTCTCAACTTCTTCCAGCAACTCAGTCTTAGACGATATGATCCTGCCGTCCTCAGTCTTCAGCTTGGTCAGTTGACTTTGACCAACAGACAGATCTCTCGCGAACACTTTTGAGCCTTTGTTGTTCTCAATCGCCTCTTTAATACAATTTGTATTATAGTGGCGCAAATCGCGAGTTAGAGACTTAGAGATCTGCCTGTTTAGTTGCCGATACTGAGTAGCGTCTTCAGAGGACTGCAAAACCAATCTTCGTCTTTCTTCCATGAGGTTGCTGGTCAAGTCAGAGATTTTTTTGGTTCTGTTTGAACGGCGAGTTTTGAAAATCTTAGACCCGACCGTTTGGACAATTTCCACGAACCTGTCGTTATAATCGTCCACATTCTCGCAGTCTCCTAGGCATTCGAAGCGATTGTGCAACTCGAGCTGAAAGTTTTCGGGGTTTTGGAACTGGATGGGCGCTGGTCTGAGTGTGGACTTCATCAGTCGACATCTTTCTAGCTTGGTCTTTAGATTCAATGTGCCTCTTACCATTCGGTGATCAGACTGTGTATAGCGATTTAAACCTAACTCTTGTTTTTTGTGGCGTTTTACAGGAATATCTTTATTCTTTAGATAATAGGGAAAAGATAATAATAATCACAAACCTTTACTCATACAATCTTAAACTTTGCAAGCACTTGTGAAATGAGTTTGCTGTTATCTTTTACTTATAAGAATTATAATCCATTATATTGTTTTCATGTCGAGCCTTTCCGAACACATGGTCCACTTCCCCAAAATGACAAATATTTTTCTATTGTAGATTGCGTTCGTTTCATTCCTACCTCAACTGTATTATTGGTCAGATTTTAAGTTTAAGTATTAAAAAACTTATATAAAGTTGTTTTTCTAGAAACATTTCTTCTAAAAACAGCATTAAAGTTTTGAAAATTTAATGATTTTAATTTCCATTCCCAGATATTTTAAGTGAGTTTGTTTTAAACTTTAAGAACTGAATTCAATATTCAAGTTTTTTAAGTTTCGTAAAGCTGAGTCAATTCTGCATCGACATTCAAAAGTTTAATATTTATTATTTAACTACAGGTGAAACTATTAGCAATTCTGATTTATTCAAATGTAGTACCATAAGAACACCATCCATAGACTTGAAACTATAATTAAAGATCGTTCGACTAACTTTTTCTTTGAAAAGAAAGAAGAGAAATGGCGGATATAATAATACGTGTAACAGTTATAGTCATTGAATAATTCATTAGTCCTTCTTGCGTAACGCTCTGCAATAGTTCAAACATTAGCATCTTTACCAATTTAATATCGTGTGTTGCTAGTTTTGAAGTCATAAGTGTTTTTAGGTTATTTATTTTTGTTTGGATTTTTTTTAAAATCTGTCAGTTCTTGTCATAACACAAGTCTTCTACATGTTAGACAATTTAGCCTATCAATCAATTAAAAATATATTTTATTTCACAAAACGTTATGTAGATGGACCTTTAAACGTAGACAAAGAAATTATTTGTGTAATTTTTATTTAAATTTTCTTTCGACCGAAACTTAAGGTTTAAAATAACCTGATCCTCATAAAACCTACCTGAGACGATCAAAAAAACATTTAAGTTAACACATTTAAGGGCTTTGACGCCTTTTTCCGTCTGGTTCGAGCAAACCGTTTCCGTGGCGAATGGCCAACGATGTGTCTTCCAGCCTTATAAAATTTATTAGCGTTATATAAAGCGTTATATATAAGAGACACACCTAAGTCAATGTTTTTTTACAGTAAAACACAGTTTCCGCAAATCCACGCCTTACCTAACTCACAAAAAAGGAACTCAAGTTACTTTTAGTTATAGCAACACTGGTATATGAAGAAACGCGAAAACTTGCACTCACGCACACGTACAAGCATTGTTCTGCGCTTCTCTGTTCGTAAACCGATGGCTGCCCACTGTCAATTATTTCCGCTACGAATTACTTAATATTAGACATAAAAAGCTTAGTATTACTACGAGTAGTGCATGGTAATGTTTGCAATAGTTATGTTTTGGAAATAACATTGGATTAGTTGTAAAGTCTTTTAATAAGCAAAAAAGTCAGTTCAGTTTTAAAAACATTGATGTGTTACGGCTTGAAGATAAGATAGCTAGTTCTCCATTGCGTTGGGGAATCTTGGTAAGCTCGCTTTCATCTTCGGCATCATCGTCACTTACTATCAGGTGAGATGATTTCAAGGGCTTACCAATGGCGAATAAGAAAAATAAATAAAAAGCAAAAAGTCACTAATGTTCTCAGAGGTTGACGGTTGGTCACGAGACGAAGACGCGATCATGACAAAGAAACATTTATTTTATATCATGATAGCTGTGTCCTAATTATCTAACCAATTTAATTTAAAATAAAAACCTGAATACATAATAATTACATAATTACCCCCTTTTTGGGGCAGTCGGTTTAAAATGTATCCTATGTCACTCAAATGTCCACTCGAATGGTACCATTTCAATTTCAATTAGTTATTAATTTGGACTACATTACAAGTCATCTATTTTATAATTTCACAATGCACATAACCTAAACATAAGATTAATTTTAACGTAATTAATGTGTTATAGCATTTCACTGTGATTTGTTGTATTTAATTTTTTCAAAAAAATTGTCTACGGTATAATAAGCCTCACCTCACCTGGTGACGATTAGTCAGTGACGATGACACCGAAGACGGAAGTAAGCTCATGAATATTTCCAAATACAGTGGCATCAACACGAATCTAACGACACTCATCAAAACCCATCAAGCCGTTAAGGCTACAGGCTCAACCGAAGAAACAGACATACATACATAACCTTTCTTTTTGGACAGTCAGGTGAAAATGATTGTGCATGAAAAAATTATAGTAATAAATGAAACGATTAATTTACAGAAGAAGATAGATAAAAATATCAGGGTTCAAAATCCGTTATTAACCTCAATATAATTTTTTTAACGCGATAGAAGAAAAAACAGTAGAAAACAAACTTCTTCATCGAACGAGGCAATAACTATAATAGGTAGCAGCAGGGCAAGCAATGTTGCACACTAAGGTTGCACAGTGCTAATGAACTCATCATAATGACTGCATAGCGATAGCGCATTGCATCGCTCAGTTCCCATACTCGTGGCCGCTCGCCCCGGGAGGCTTGTTACCGCGTCCAACTAGGAATAACAGGTAACAGGCGTTACAGCTATGGCTGTTTAAAATACACAGGAATTTATGGAACGTGATGAAATATTAAACTTGACAGCAAAATGTGTGAAACAGTGCCGTTTATAAAAGCATATTGCTTTTATTGTGGATTATTTATTGAAAGCTGGAAGTAAACTGTAAAAAATGCCCGTACTTGTGACCTCATTTTTATATTATTATGATCCGTATGTATTTAATATTGTAGGAATTGTACAGTATTCCTGTATGTTAGTCTGTGGGCTTCTACGTTTAACAGGTATACCAAATTTCTCATGTGTATGTTAGGTATGTTTGTATGAAACTAGAAATCATAATGCAATTATTGTATTAAATATCTTTCAACTTAGAGAACTGTGCAAGTTTTATTAAAATCAGTTTAGTAGTGTTCAAGATATGGAAGTTTATACCAATGACTGAAAAACACGTCATCAGTTTAACGCCGCAATTTTGTAATGAAAGTCGGTTGTGACTTGTTCTTAATATTTTTAGCCTTGTCAATTATATCAAATGAATTGAAAATGAAATCAGTCCTCCAGGCTATGGACAATTGTTAGGCAAGATGTAGACCTTCGATGACTAAAAGATCTTTGTTGTTGATGCCTCTTCGGCACTAACTGCATCCAGGGATTCGAAAGTTGGACAGACGTCCAGCATATCGCTTTTTGTATCATGATATTTCATTTTTTACTTCAATCGGTACTTGAAGACACTCATAATTTAGGTTTTTGCTAACACAGCACAGAGTATTGACAATTCAAGTAAATGAAATATAACTTCAACAAATAAAGAAAACAGTAGGTCATATCAAAGTATTTTGTTTATTTGCTTTAGCGTCCTTCGTGGACGCAATAGTCTGCCGAACCTAGTTTATGGTATCAACTAAGTGTCATTATCACCTCGTGCAATTAATAAGCGTAATGTCTAGCATAAAGTTGTAAAGCATCTTATTTGCTTACGGAAGTACTCTGCGTGTAGAGTGCAGCCCTGCGCCATGATAACG
This sequence comes from Coleophora flavipennella, assembly GCA_947284805.1. Lineage (NCBI taxonomy): Eukaryota > Metazoa > Arthropoda > Insecta > Lepidoptera > Coleophoridae > Coleophora > Coleophora flavipennella. The sequence continues at coordinate 946,001 of OX369257.1, forward strand.
GGCCGCGACCCGTTACCGCGTGGGACATCCAGCACACTGCTCATTGAAGCTGGGAATTAATCATTGGAGGAACCACATGATACATTACATTGTGTATTTACACCGCACAACACACGAGTGTTCCCTTTGAATATGGATAATTGATTATGCATGGCTGCACTTATCATAGATGCGAATCACTCTTGAATCACCCAACCAAGAATCGTGTGATATTTCTTACATATGGTCACTTATTCAATAAGATCAGCGACTGAAACGTATTCATTGCAGTAGTGCAGCTGCTGTAAAAATACAAATTACAACTACCAATTTACGATCTATTTTGTTTTATATTTTATGAATGTTTTTCAAAATTAGTTGTAGCTTTAATGGTAAACTTACGGTCTTCCGATATGTAATTGGCTGCAGAAACCAGAGATGCGCCGGAAATCGTACAAGATCAAGAACACAGACGAGATCGATATCTTGTTTAATACATAATACTTATTACCAATACTTAGAGTTGATAACTCGACTCATTGCAGCCAGGCTAAACTTATAATTAAGAAATCACACATTAGGAACATTGTATAAAATATTGGATGATATATTGTGAGATCATATGATACATCTTTTTTATTCACAATTGGTAAGACCTCGGCATCATCTCACTTGATGGTAAGTGACGATGATGCCGAAGATAGAAGCGGACTTACCAAGATTCCCCAACGCAATGGAAAACTGGCTATCTTATCTTCAAGCCGGAACACATCAATGTTGTTTACATTGATATTTGGTGGTAAGACTTAGATAAGATGGTGGTAGCTAGCCAGGCGGTCTTAGTCCAACCACCAATCAAACCGATTTTTTAGCAGTCGGGTTTTAATGTTTAGAGTTCCGTACCAAAAGGTAAAGGAACCCTAAAAATAAAAGATTCATCTGTCCGACCTTTAAAGAGGTGCATCTTTTGTACCGTAATAAATTATGGCATATTTTAAATTTCTAATACACCTTTTTTGTGTTCCGTATCAGGTATCAGGTATCGGGACTCTATTCTTACACCTACGTTGTCCCTTTGTCGGCCGCCCGTTCGTCTGTCTGTCTGTTTGGCTATCTGTCCGACCTTTAAATGGCTGTATCTTACGAACTGGTTAAAATTTACACAGAATATTTTTTTATTATATGAGGGACTCACCGTCAAAAAATAAAAATAAAAAAGGAAAAAACTAAGGTGGGTTACAAAAAAACGTATTTTTTTAAGTTTTTTTGCTTGTGCTCTATTGTAAAAACGGTGATTAAAGTAAATACTTTGAAATAAAATAAAAAATAATTAAAGCCAGTCAAAACAGTCGTACTCGCATCAAGGCAGAATCTCGAACTGAATTAAAAAAATATATATTTTCTGTCGCTCTTGTTGATGTCCTTTAATTAAAATGAATATGCATAATTGTTGTAGGTAGGTACTCGTTGATATTTTAAGGTTTTTATCTAGAAGTGTGATAGCAAGGAACCCTCTGTGTGCAAGTGCGACTCTAACTTGGTCAGTTTTTCATTTAATAAATTAATGAGGTTATTATATTTTAATTATATTGATTACCAACACTTATGCGGGTTCGATAGCTTATTCAATAGGAAACAGGGTTCGTGCATCCCTTTTACCACCTAAAAACGCAATATTGTTCACTTTCATAGCATGTTGATATTGACAAAATCTTCTTTAACGCACAAAGGTGTTATGTTTTTCCCTTTTGAGTATATTGGAATTCAATTTTTTTACAAAAGAGAGTTTTATATCACCACGCTAATGCGTTGTAATCGACTACAAGAGCATCGCTTTAGTTTCCTGTTCTTTTTCTAAAGAACTATATATTATTGTTTCAGTTCTGTCACCAACCCACAGTAATGACGGGAACTGATGATGAAAGACAGTGACAGTGTTTCACAGTGAAAATGTGCTCAAGCAGTTGACAGTGATGATGATGACGCTGGCGGTACGAGTGATGACGATGCCACCGCGGCTACTGCTGATGCTGACGGTGATCTTATTAGTGAAGCAGACCACATGTGAGTTATTGTTTACATTAAAAAACTTTAACTGTGCTTATTTCTAATCATAATATCAGCCACAAATCGTCCACTGCTGAACAAAGGCCTCCCCCAAGGATTTCCACGACGTCCGGTCCTGCGCTGCCCGCATCCATCGGCTTCCCGCGACCTTCACCAGGTCATCGGTCCACCGCGTGGGAGGCCTGCCTACGCTACGTTTTCCGGTGCGCGGTCGCCACTCGAGAACTTTACTGCCCCATCGGCCATCTGTTCTACGAGCTATGTGCCCTGCCCACTGCCACTTCAGTCTAGCGATTCTGTGAGCTATGTCGGTTACTTTAGTTCTCCTGCGGATCTCCTCGTTTCTGATTCGATCACGCAGAGAAACTCCGAGCATAGCACGCTCCATTGCCCTTTGGGTGACCTTGAGCCTTCTTATGAGGCCCATAGTAAGCGACCATGTCTCAGTTCCGTAAGTCATCACTGGCAACACACACTGGTCAAAGACCTTAGTCTTGAGACACTGCGGTATTTGGGACGTGAAGATATTGCGAAGCTTCCCGAACGCTGCCCAGCCGAGTTGGATTCGTCGATTGATCTCTTTCTTGAAGTTGGACCTGCCTAGCTGGACTATTTGTCCCAGGTATACATATTCGTCGACAACTTCCAGTGTAGAGTCTCCAACCTTTAGAGGAGTGGGTGCGACACGGACATTTAACATTTGTTTTCGTCTTGTCCATGTTCATTTTAAGACCCACTTGTTGAGAGACCTTACTGAGGCCATCGAGCATTGTGCTTAGGTCTTCCATAGTCTCAGCCATGACCACGATATCGTCAGCGAATCGGAGGTGGGATATGTACTCGCCGTTGATATTGATGCCGAGTCCACCCCAGTCCAGAAGCTTAAAAACATCTTCCAGGGCGGCGGTGAACAGTTTCGGAGATACAACGTCTCCCTGTCTCACCCCTCGCTGCAACTGGATAGGTTTCGAGTTCTGTTCCTGGAGGCGAACCGACATGGTGGCGTTTTCATACAGACACTTCAACACCTCGATGTATCGATGGTCAATTTGGCACCGCTGGAGAGACTGTAGCACAGCCCAGGTTTCGACTGAATCAAAGGCCTTCTCATAGTCCACAAACGCCAAGCATAGTGGCTGATTGTACTCTTCGGTCTTCTGTATAATCTGCCGCAGCGTATGTATGTGGTCTATGGTACTAAAGCCTTTTCGGAAACCGGCTTGTTCGGGAGGCTGGAAGTCGTCAAACCTGCGTGCGAGACGATTCGTAATGACTCTCGAAAACAGCTTGTAGACATGGCTCAGAAGTGAGATGGGTCTGTAGTTCTTCAGCAGAGTGTTGTCACCCTTTTTGAAGAAAAGCACGACCACACTTCTGTGCCATGCCTTAGGCGTTTGTCCCTCGAGTATAACGGAATTAAATAACTTCTGAAGAGCTTTAAGTACCGGTGTTCCACCTGCTTTCAGAAGTTCAGCCGTAATTCCATCATCACCCGGTGCCTTGTTGTTCTTGAGCTGTTTGAGAGCCATTCTAATCTCGTACAGGCTGACGTCCGGGATATCTTCGGTATAGTGTCGGGTTAGTCTGGCTCTTGGGTCTTCAGCCAGATCGCTGACAGGCAAACGTGTGGTCTTGTATAATTGTCCATAGAACTTCTCAACTTCTTCCAGCAACTCAGTCCTAGACGATATGGTCCTGCCGTCCTCAGTCTTCAGCTTGGTCAGTTGGCTTTGTCCAACAGACAGATCTCTCGCGAACACTTTTGAGCCTTTGTTGTGCTCAATCGCCTCTTTAATACAATTTGTATTATATTGGCGTAAATCGCGAGTTAGGGACTTAGAGATCTGCCTGTTTAGTTGCCGATACTGAGTAGCGTCTTCAGAGGACTGCAAAACCAATCTGCGTCTTTCTTTCATGAGGTTGCTGGTGAAGTCGGAGATTTTTTTGGTTCTGTTTGAACGGCGAGTTTTAAAAATCTTAGACCCGACCGTTTGAACAATTTCCACGAACCTGTCATTATAATCGTCCTCATTCTCGCAGTCTCCTAGGCATTCGAAACGATTGTGCAACTCGAGCTGAAAGCTCTCGGGGTTTTGGAGCTGGATGGGCGCTGGTCGGAGCGTAGACTTCATCAGTCGACATCTTTCTAGCTTGGTCTTTAGATTCAATGTGCCTCTGACCATCCGGTGATCGCTTCCTGTTTTGACTGAATTGATCACGGAGACATCATTGAATATTTGCTTCCTTGTCGACAAGATGAAGTCTATCTCGTTTTTTGTTACGCCATTGGGATGCAACCATGTCCACTTCCGCTGTTTTGACTTTTTAAAGAAGGAGTTCATCATAAAGAGGCTCTCCTTCTCCATAAAGTCGGCCAGCATCTGGCCACGTGCATTTCTTACTCCATATCCAAATTGCCCCACTCTCAGCTCACCATCGCTTCGTTTGCCCAGTTTCGCGTTAAAGTCCCCCATAACAACGGTATAATGGGTCCTGGTGCTATGTAAGGCTGTAGAGATGTCCTCATACATAGTCTCTACCTCGTCGTCGGAGTGTTCCGTTGTCGGCGCGTATACCTGTATGACCTTCATCGAATACCGATTGGTGATTCTGAGTATAAGGTATGCTACCCTTGTCGAAACGCTCACGATTTGGACCACATTGTTAATGAGGGACTTGTGGACGAGAAACCCGACACCACCCTGGGACTGTTGGTCGCCCTCCCGGAAATAGAGCAGGTTCCCGGATTTAAGGATCATGGTGTCCTCTCCCTCTCTTCGGACTTCACATAAACCTACGATATCCCACCGTAACCTGCTCAATACTTCTTCGAGTTCTGCAAGTTTCTCGTCAGTCCGCAGCGTGCGCGTGTTGTAAGTTGCCAGGGCCAAAGGTCGTTGGGTTTGGTAGCCTGGCATCTGCCGGGGATTCTTCGCACCCCCTACCCCGCTGTTACCATGACTGCTACCGGAGCCAGGAATAGCGGGGCTGCCGGGGACTAGGGGCCGTTTTCTGGGTGTGAAATTCATAGGGGGGGTTTTGCCGTAATCGCCACGCTTGGCAGGCGGGTTGGCGATCGCAGTTTGATTGCAGGTGTGTTGCAATGCACGGAAAGACGCTGCTGCCCATCCTCCGGTTTTAAGTCCCTTAGTCGCCTCTTACGACACCCATTGGAAGAGATGGGATGGTCCTATTCTTAGCCGGGAACCATACGGACTATTTCTAATAAAAGTATTTTAAGCTTAAGACTTTTTAAGAGATTCCAATAGGAAAGTTTAATAGCTAATTTTTTATTTGGGTCATTCATCAAATCATCTCGTACACGTCCCCACCGAGGGACTAGAGCCTACCTTGAATTAGGGCGATCGGTCCTTAGTCGACTTAGTTTCTTGGCAGGCGTGTGCAGGTTTCCTCACGATGTTTTCCTTCACCGTAAGAGAGAAGCCGAAATCCGAAAACACATTGGCACGTGGCAGGACTCGAACCACAACTTCCCGGACAGGAGGTAGCGGCCCTATCCGTTACGTCACCCAGGCTCTCATTATCAAAATAAGTTTATTCTTTACTATTAGAGCTTTCATGCTGATCTCATTCAAAAAATTATATACTCGTATGTAAGTTACTGATAAGTTCATTCATATCAGCTCATATACGTTCCCACCGAGGGGCTCGAGCCTACCCTGAATTAGACCGATCGGGTCTGATAAGTTAAAGATAGTATAATGTCACGTTAGACAAATTTCATTAAAAACTGTGTCTGTGGAACGGTTTTCGTAAAACCAAAAGTTACTTATGTTCAATCTTCTTCCTTATCCATCCCAGTAACCGTTACATATAGGGTCTTCTCACTTATTTGCGCCAGGACGATCTGCCCTGGCTTGCTTGAGGTCCCACTTAATGTTTGACCACCAGGTCGATGGCGGACGGAGTCTGCCTCTTCTCTTATCTTCTAAAGCAATAAATTATTGCATTAAGAAAAACTTTTCTCTGGATAAACCTAGTACCTTGGTACCTGCAGAACTAGTTATCTATAACTGTTAACAAGAATAAGAGTAAATTGTTTATTCTGCGTATAACGGAGTTGAAGCCGCAGAAAACGCACAGGTCCCCGAGAACCTCTAACCTCAGGTCCAGCATAATTAGACATTCTAGTACAATGTTGAACAGTTTTAACGACAGTTTGATCTGATTCAAGTTATTATGGTCTCCGTGAATTTTCCGAGTTAGTAATAGTGATTTGTGATGAAACCTTAGTATCGAGTTAAAGAGATTACAGCCAGCATTTACTGAGATACAGATCTCTACATGATTCATCATTTACCTTGCGTCTATTTAAGTTACTTTATAACGGGGTAATAAGGCTCTTTGCAGCGAAGAGATAGACCTTGTGTGATATCTGTATTATTCGTCTTGAACTTCCAAGTTGCTAGTTGCAGTGATAAAGATAACAAAATTTCGTAAACATATCTCTATATAGTTTTTTAGGTAATAGTTATCCTAAATTGTCCATTTTATTATCAAAGTCGGCATGTAATGCTACATGAATATTATTCTCATTTTTTCCCCAACCGTGACCACTTTTGTCGCGATAAGAATCCATCATCAGTCCACCGTCCAATTACTACACACGAGGCTTTTTAAACAAAAGATCCCGCGTGTTATCTGCATCAGTAAATCATTTTATTTTATTCTCTTAATAGAATTGTTCCGCCTTAGTGAAAGTAGGGAAAGCGGCTGATCTTCTGAACTCTTGGCCATAATTAGCTGTACGGAACGATGCTAAATGGCTACTTAGAGACATTTCATATGACCCTAATCATGTAACTGTTATGAAGTTACTCGTAACTGGTATGGATAAACTGTTACAGAATATGGGTTGTGTGCGTGATAGAAGGTTTGAACGTAGGTAAACTCAGTATTAATAGAGGTGGAGCGTGCTTTGTACGGTTATTATGGGTTTTAATAAGCGGTGTTACTTTTTCATTGCGCTTAAAAGCCTTGTTAATAGAGCAGTGGGTGTTAAGTACAGCTACTTGATTCAGCGCAATATGGTAAAAATTAAAACTCTTTATCTAGGCCACTTTTTTGTTGGCTGCCTTAAGTTATTTAAAATTTGTTATTGGCTTTTTACGTACTCTATTGACATGATTCCATAGCTCTATGAATAACTGTAATAATGTATTGATATGTTTAGATACTTTCAATACAATTTTATGTAATAAAAGGAAACCGTGACTGACTGATCTATTAACGCACAGCTCTAATCACTGGACGGATCGGGTTGAAATTTGGCATACAGATAGCAATTATGACGTATAAATCCGCTAAATAAGGATTTTTGGGAAACTCCCACGGAATTTGCGCGGGCAAAGCCGCGCGTAACAGCTAGTTTAGAATATTTTAGAAGTTTTTATCAATTACAGTTATTTTCCATCAAAATGTTGCGGTAGACCGTGTTTTTTTTTTCATTATTCTTATTTCCAAACCTTACAGTTCGTAGGAACTCAATGCAACCACTGACACTCAATTGAAAATCACAAACTCTAATAAATTTTAATTTTTCAAGCGACTTCCAAAAAGGAATAGGTTCCCAATTCGTCTGTATGTTTTTTTTTTATGTGTGTTACCTCAGAACTTTTGACTGGGTGAACCGATTTTTATGATTCTTTTTTTATTTGAAAGCTAGTGCTTTCTGTGTGGTATCATATAAATTTTATCAAAATCGGTGTAGTACTTTATTAGAAAATTAACAAAAACCAAAAATAATGAGATGGAAGTTGGTTATTTAACGTGTTTAGCGTTTTCAATTATCGACTAACATCTAATCGCAGTAGATACTCTCTACTCGTACTAGTGCAGTAAGTAGCGTGGCTTGTCGGCCCGTCGGCCCGTCGGCCTGTCGGCCTGTCGCGCACGCACTCGTATGTGTCGTACGACACAATTAGTTTGCATGTGGAGCGCGACCGCGAGCGCGACGCGAAGCGATCTCGGGCCCCCAGTAATGGCGCACGTGGATAATTAACATCAGCATCAGCATTCTAAGTGAGACTATGAGTATTTCACTCTCGAAGGTAACCAGTTAAGCTTTTATTTATCATTATATCAGCTCATATTCGTCCCCACCGAGGGGCTCTAGCCTACCCTGAATTAGGACGATCGGGCCTTATTCGACCACGCGGGCCCAGTGCGGGTTGGTCGACTTCACACACAACCTGCGAGTTTCTCCGCAGGCGTGTGCAGGTTTCCTCACGATGTTTTTCCTTCACCGTACGAGCGTTGGATAAAAGTACATATGAAATCTGTATCACATGAAATATTTTTTCTGATGTTACACATCATATATGCGACTACTGTAAGGCTCGCTCGTTTTTTAGGGTTCCGTATCCAAAGGGTTAAAACGGGACCATATTAATAAGACTTCGCTGTCCGTCCGTCTGTCTGTCTGTTTGTCTCTCTGTCCATCCGTCTGTCACCAGACTGTATTGAACCGTGATAGCTAGACAGTTGAAATTTTGCCGCTATAAAAACAAATACTAAAAATTTGAAAAAGTGAAAAAATAAGGTCTGCATAAAAAAAGATTCCTTTTAACATAAAGAAACTAGCGCCATCTAGTATGATAGTACGGAACCCTTTGTACTAGCGCCATCTAGTATGATGGCACGGAACCCTTTATGTGCGGTTCTGACTCGCACTTGACCGGTTTTTTTGTCTCTAATGTCATATTAAATTGTTAATGACAATAATTAGTTCATAAAAAGCAACATATAAGATATCTTTCTTTAATATATATAAATCTCGTGTCACAATGTTTGTCCTCAATGGACTCCTAAACCACTTAACCGATTATAATAAAATTCGCACACCATGTGCAGTTCGATCCAACTTGAGAGATAGGATAGGGTAGGGTAGGGTAGTGTAGGGTAGGGTAGTGTAGGGTAGGGTAGGGTAGTGTAGTGTAGGGTAGTGTAGAGTAGTGTAGGGTAGGGTAGTGTAGTGTAGTGTAGTGTAGTGTATGTAGGGTAGGGTAGGGTAGTGTAGGGTAGGGTAGTGTAGTGTAGTGTAGGGTAGTGTAGGGTAGGGCAGGGCAGTGTAATGTAATGTAAGGCGGTACGAAGTTCGCCGGGACAGCTAGTATGTTTATGTATAACACAAACACAAACTTTTACACCTTTGAAATTAAATGATGTCTTTAGAAACTTTAACTTTAATTACATGAAACAACTTTCATGTCCTTGTATAGTTTAAATTCGCTATACCTTAATACCTTTAGTGGCTTAATATAAAGTTGAAAGGCTTACACTGAATAAAATCCCGTGAATGCCGGCCGACACCTCCAATTAAACCTTAAAGCCGTCATTTTCATCGTCGCGTGCGCACGTTGCCTCCACTGTCACTGCTCAAAATTCCCCATTCACTTTCATACGTGAATCTCTTCAATAATCATGGTTATTTACTTGTCACGATGACTCATAATCATGACTATCAAAGTGAGTAATGAAATACATATATATAAGTGGATATTGATGATGTTTGTGGTACTTGTAATGCATGTCTTCACTTCCGATTATAACTCAAAAACTATTTTCTCTAATTAGAATTAACCTGGGTAATGAATTTCTGTAAATTGAAATATTTATCACGTCAGACCTAAAAAAAATGTATTTATCGACCTAACAATATCCACACATCTCTCGAAAACAATAAGCAATAATCATTAAGAATTCGTAATAAAAATAGCCTAGAATCTGGAGGTCGGAAGTGACATCAAATTTCTAACAAACATACATACTTTATAGACCTTATACATACAATCGAGAAAGAAATCCGCGAGACCTGAACCATTTCTTGAAGTATTGTTCATGAAACTGCGCTAAGTAACACGCGTCCCACGACCGAGATTACTTTGAACTTCAATAAAAATGACTGCTGTTATCGAGGCACTTATAATTGATGCCATAGAGGTTATAATTGATAATAATACAGCTGAAGATGTAGTTGTAGGCAGTAGCCCACTTTTGCTTGGCTTATGCCATAATGGCGATGACACGGCTTCCCTCGGCTAATTAATTTGCTAGGCTCAGAGAAATCCATGGGAGTTAATAAGAATCGCTCAGCTCTTGACTCTTGAGATGTGCAAGCGAACAAACTCAAGGACAGAGCTGAATGTCTTGGAATAATTTAAATAAGTTTAGCTATAAAGAGACAAATATGCAAGTTACAATCCTCTTTTGAATTTTTGTCGTTCATTAATGGTAGTAATTAGGTTCACAGCACAGTATTAATAGGCCACCGTTGTCTGCAAATGAAGCAAAGGCCATGTTTATTGAGTGTTGGTGTGAAATTTTAAAAGACTTGAATGATATAAGTAATAAGTACTTGGGCGAACCAGCGTTGCTTGGAATCTTCTGTGCATGTAAACTAAATATATTATTTGTTGTGTAAAAACGGATTTTCTCAGGAATTAAACCTATCTAGATAGAGTTGGAATGTAACTAACATAACTACCAAAATTCATCCAAATCGTTAGAGCCGTCTTCGAAATACCAATTTTAGATATATACAAGAATTGTTCACTTAGTAATAAGATAATATACAAGATAATTGGATTAAAACTAGAAAAATCAACGGTGGAAGTAACTAACGACTTATTTGACAAGTTCAGACAACGCGAAAAGTTTTAGGTTAGAACCGGAACCGGAAATATGATTTGGCGAATGACGATAAATACAATCGTTATTTCATACAGCACACGATAATAATGAGTTACAATTTACATAATAATAATAAGTAAAAAAAATAGGATTGTTCACTTTTACCTTTTCGATGAGGTTTGTGTACCTGTTTGCTCCGTTTTTAAAGATATGAAATGTTTATTTCGCTTTATGCATAGCATGAAAATTATGTTAGCTTGCACAATATAAAGTTGCGCATGTTTAGCCTAAGAGAAGCAAAATAAAACATCAAGATACTTTAACATCTTCGTAATAAAAACTTACGTGTACTTAAATAAAGAATAGAATAAAAATAATAATTAATTTTAATTATTACCTAGCGTAAATATGTTTTTTATTTAAGAAGGAAAGGAAGATACGAACGTACTTCAAAAATATTACTTTTAATTAACAATTTTAAACAAATTTTATTCTATAAGGAAAGCATAAAAACAATGCAAGTACTATGTTATAGTGTCATTTCATACTTCTCCGAATCTTGTGGCACAATTAACCATGCTATCCCGCGGTCATGTGTAGGGCATTTAGATTTACACCTACAGACGTGTGCAACGAGACCATCATGAAAATCCGGAATCAGATGTGCAGGTTTCCTCACGATGTTTTTCTTCACCTTTAAAGCAATCGGTAAGTATATTTACGTAAGTTTAGAAAAAATCATTGATAATGTATCGATATGGAGCTGGAACCTCTGGTTAGGAGGACCGAGTCGTTACCGATTGAGCCTCCGAAGCTTTTCACATTAAGACGGTGCAATGTGTAAGTTAAATTGATGAAGATGACCTAAACGCATCAAACAAAACCAATGACATTACTATCACTCGTTACCACCGTGCACCATCACCTTCCGTCACCATCGCCGGTGACGGTGTCGCAACTGCTAGTTTCAAAAGGTTGGTCAGACGAGCGCCATTAGACACGGCTGCTCTGATGACAGAAGCCCTTCGTTTCAAAATCGTTGGCACAGCACTGCACTATCGAACACGGTAATCAAGTTTTTAGTAATTAAATTATGCAGATGACTTCGCATTCGTTTGGTGGTCTTCCGTCCAGATAACAGTTTTTACTAGTTTGCCCTCTTTTGAATTTTTGTCGTTCATTAATGGTAGTAATTAGGTTCACAGCACAGTATTAATAGGCCACCGTTGTCTGCAAATGAAGCAAAGGCCATGTTTATTGAGTGTTGGTGTGAAATTTTAAAAGACTTGAATGATATAAGTAATAAGTACTTGGGCGAACCAGCGTTGCTTGGAATCTTCTGTGCATGTAAACTAAATATATTATTTGTTGTGTAAAAACGGATTTTCTCAGGAATTAAACCTATCTAGATAGAGTTGGAATGTAACTAACATAACTACCAAAATTCATCCAAATCGTTAGAGCCGTCTTCGAAATACCAATTTTAGATATATACAAGAATTGTTCACTTAGTAATAAGATAATATACAAGATAATTGGATTAAAACTAGAAAAATCAACGGTGGAAGTAACTAACGACTTATTTGACAAGTTCAGACAACGCGAAAAGTTTTAGGTTAGAACCGGAACCGGAAATATGATTTGGCGAATGACGATAAATACAATCGTTATTTCATACAGCACACGATAATAATGAGTTACAATTTACATAATAATAATAAGTAAAAAAAATAGGATTGTTCACTTTTACCTTTTCGATGAGGTTTGTGTACCTGTTTGCTCCGTTTTTAAAGATATGAAATGTTTATTTCGCTTTATGCATAGCATGAAAATTATGTTAGCTTGCACAATATAAAGTTGCGCATGTTTAGCCTAAGAGAAGCAAAATAAAACATCAAGATACTTTAACATCTTCGTAATAAAAACTTACGTGTACTTAAATAAAGAATAGAATAAAAATAATAATTAATTTTAATTATTACCTAGCGTAAATATGTTTTTTATTTAAGAAGGAAAGGAAGATACGAACGTACTTCAAAAATATTACTTTTAATTAACAATTTTAAACAAATTTTATTCTATTTTAAGTACTTGGGTAGTAGGGTATTGTTTAAGGGGTGTTTATAATATGTATGTTTGTTTCTTTGTTCTAATGAGCCTATAGAGTAAACGGCTTGACAGATTTTAGAGCGTAAGAGAGGTGTTGATCGTTAGATTCGACTTGATTCCGAAAGTGATATGGAATACGAGTACTTTAGAAGAACTCGGATTAATTTTTTTTATTTGATTTGGTTAAGTTTTTTGCTAAAAATTTATATTAGGAAGAGTTGGTGTCATATTGTTTTCATGTTCTAATGACATTATTTATTTTTTTATATCACGGATTGGATTTTGACGTTCTTAACTAATGATTGTTTATTTCTTGATTTTTTACAAATGAAATTATGAAATCACTATTTTATGACTACCAGAAAGAGTTTAATTTGCACCTTTTTTTAATAAATATCTTGAATCTTGGATGTTTTTGAGTAGGCAACTATGTCACTAAGTATATGACACTACTGCATGACTTGGATGAGGAATCTACAAAATAGCATTTATGAATAAATGAAATGAAAATACATAATTTCATATCCGACTTTTGCACGGAGAACTTTGAGCAAGCCATTTACTCGCATGTCATTTAAAATAAATTGTCAGCCATGCTGTACATACTTTATCGCGTACAGAAATGAGCATTTGAATACGTTTATACATTAACAAAAACATTTGTGTATAGACTTAATGAAATATACTTAAATAATCAGGGTCTTAATTTCCAAATTTGCTAAAGATATCATCCAGAGCCAAGCGTGATGGACGCACGCACGGACACACAGACAGACGCACGCATGGACGAACGGAATTGAGATGTACGGTTTTTTAGTAAGTATATGTTAATAATATAGAACACATTTTCACGAAAATTGGAAAATCTTTTTTTTTCTGCCCTTCGCCTACGTACGTAAGTACTACGGAATCGAGAAAGTAAAAAAGTTTTTTACAAATAAAATTTACTCATTGCTTCAGTATGCACTTAATAATCGCTTCTTATAATGAAAATTAGATATTTTACATTCATAGGTTCTATAAGACCTACATTGCTTGCACCAGATCTTGCACAGATTAATTAGATTTTCATTACTAGTTCTGTTAAAGTTTGTGCCTAGAATATGTAATTTGAAGTTGCAGAGATTAGAAATATGTCCTAGATATTTTAATCTATGCAAATTTGTTTTATGTCATTTTCAACTATTAGCCTCTGGTTGAAAGGAAGTTTGTAAATGTCTGTTGTGTAATAACTTATAATTATTTGTAGTCGTGAGATAAATCAGGGGGGACGGCAGTGCCCCCGCCAAGTCGAGCAGAGAAGCATGGCCATACACCCTTTTCACGAAGCAACTCAACGCATGGTAAGAAGTAAAAAAACTGCCTAAATTTTATATTTTATTAATTCCGTAATAGTATTACAAGTTTCTGCCTTTTTTGGTTTTTAAAGTATCGTTAATCGAGGTTTCGATATTTCGTCATTCACTGATCACTTCCAGGTGACTTAGAAAGTTGAAATTTTGCATAGAGATAGGTAATTAAAAGTTTACAAAGGAAAAAAAACTTGACATGAGGTTGATAGTTTGTATGGAAGTCTGTTATTTTCAAAGTGAGAGAAATAAAGTTGCATGACTATATTATACTCATAGTTAAAAAAAGTGTCAACGGAAAAAATAGAAAAATTTTAACAAAAAATAATTCGATCCCATCACAATCATTTTTATTTTAAATTCACCAACTCTCGTGAGTCTCCCTTAAAAATATAGAGATCATAGGTGGAGCCAAACCTGTCAGTACTTTTTTAAAATCAATATTCAGCTAATAGCAGTCTTTTACACATACTGAGTAAATAATAATATTTAAACTTATGTATGATCAATATATCTTATGCATCTTTGTTTCCTGGAATTTATTTCATCTCATTTATTAAGAATTTTTTTTGACTTGGTAATCACGAAAATTGTTATACCTTAGTAAGTGAATACCTTTCGAAAAATGCTTGAGAATGCTTAAAACATTAACAACTTGTATCGTCCTTAGATGCATCCATGACAGTTGGAAAGACTTTACGAACAAACAAATACATTTCGTGATTGCCAAGTGTCAACACACTGAGTCACGGCCCTTTTGTACTTCTGCAACACACATATGTTTTTGTATTATTTCTTTGCTCTTTTTTATTTGTTAAGTTTTGTTTTATAATAAGTATCAGTATAATAATATGTATGTGATTGATTGCAGTGACAAAGAAAGGTGCTATCTATCTATCTATCTATCTATCAAGTCACAAAAATATATTTATGAATGAGTTATAAGTTTAAGTATTATTATTTACCCAAGGAGCGTCGGTGCCGTAATGGCAAGTGCCGCTACCTCCTTTCCAGGAGGTCGTGGTTCGAATCCTGCCACGTACCAATGTGTTTTCGAATTTCGATTTCATATGTACGTTTATCCGACGACGCTCTCACGGTGAATGAAAACATTATGAGGAAACCTGCACACGCCTGCGAAGAAACTCGTAGGTTGTGTGTGAAGTCGACTAACCCGCACTGGGCCCGCGTGGTCGACTAAGGCCCGATCGCCCTAATTCAGGGTAGGCTCGAGCCCCTCGGTGGGGACGTATATATGAGCTGAAATGATGATGATGATTTACTCAGTACGTTTAGAAGAGAACTAGAGGTTCAATTTGCTGAATTTTGATTTTAAAAAAATACTACCAGACTTGGCTCCCCCTTAATCTCACATATGGTTATTATTATTTTTATTTTTTTTATATATGTTTACATAAAAATGTTTTTGATGGGATCGAATTTCTGTTTGTTAGGAATTTTCCTTTTACACTTTTTAGTAGCTACTTAAATTATTTCTTACTAGTCTATTTATTTATTTGGTCTCATTTTATCTATTTTTGTAAGAATGTCCACAACAGGCTCGAGTTTCCATACAATCGTAGTTCCGCTTTAATACAAAGAACTACACGCTGGATTGTATTCAAACTTTTGGAATATATTGAGTAGGCATATATCGATGTCTGTAATAAGTTTTCGATGTATTAAAATAAAACGGGAAAAAAAGATTAGTTTAAAACTTTCAGTACAAAATTAATTTAAGCGTTTGCTTAGTTATGTTTCAATTTACTGCGATAAAAACTAATTACAAACATAGATATGTGTAATATATGCGGCTGATTCTCGCATTAAACTCGTGACCGAGTGCTGTCCGTGTGAACTGGCCTACTCTTATCAAATGCATTAATGACATTCAATGATTTAATGTGTAAGTTCTCATGTCATATTGTTTTTATGTTCTAATGACATAATTTGTTTTAGGATTGGATTTTGACGTTATTAACTAATGATTGTTTATTTCTTTTAATTTTTACAAATGACATTATGTAATTACTATTTTTAGATTACTAAGCTCAGAAGCGTCGGTGGCTCAACCGGTAACGACTTGGTCCTCCTAACCAGAGGTGCCGGGTTCAAACCCGGACGGCCAATGTTCCAATGAGTTTTTCGAAACTTACGTACATATACTCACCGATTGTTTTAATGGTGAAGGAAAACATCGTGAGGAAACCTGCACATACCTGCGAAGAAACTCGAAGGTTGTGTGTGAAGTCGACCAACCCGCACTGGGCCTGCATGGTCGACTAATTCAGGGTAAGCTCGAGCCCCTCGGTGGGGACGTATATGAGCTGATATGATAATGATGAATTACTATTTTATGACTATCAAAAAAAGTGTAATTTGCACCTATTTTGAATAAATATATTTAAGCTTGAATATTTGCAAACTTTACAATCAATCCGGCATGTAGTTTTTATATTAAAGCGGGACTTCGTTTGTATGGAAACTCGAGCCTCCTGGGGACACTGTCTTTTCATATAACACCTTATTAAAATAATCCTTATCCATATTTTACATGTGAAAATGTATTTCTTTGTTACATTTTCACGCGTCAACAACTCAACCAATTCAGACAAAATTTAGCATGCACGTAGCCTGTGTCATGGAGAAGGACATAGGATACTTTTTATCCTGTAAAAAATCATAGTCCGACACAGTTTCTGAGGTAACTGAATAAAAGGACCCTTTTTAATTGGTTAATTTTTTAAATATCGCAACGGAGTAACGAATATTTGTGATTTTTGCACTGAGATTCAGATGGTGTGAAATTATATCGTCGGTTTACTGCAAGACATCATTAGCTGCAAAAAAGTGATTTCGAGATAATCGCAGTTTTATATTTTTCATTAACAAACTTCAAAAAAAAATTAAACACCACCTTAAATGTGAGCATCTCCTTTATACGATTTCAACATGGAATACCTACATCCCTAATGCTGCGCTTTTTTTTAAAAAGCCGGAAAAAAAAGATAAGGACTTCTTGCGTTTGAGCAATACAAGCAAAACGTGTAAATAATGATTTCTATATGAAAATCGTACAAAAAAAATCATTTTTATTATTATCAAATTAGAAGCTTTTAAAATATTATTTTTGATATTTTCGGGTGACCTAAATCTAATTTAACAACTTAAATTTATTAAATCTTTATTTCAGGCAAAAAATGAAAGTCGCTTAAATTTTCGGCAAAAAAAACAAGTGATAATAAAGGTAAACGATCTACTTATTGTAGACAGTAAAAACATATCATCTAATCAACCGAATGTGCATAGCTTAAAAAGTTACCGAAGATCTGGAGAAAACTCATTTCCAACGTCACAACGAAGCAAAAAATTCGTCACAACGAAGCAAAAAATTTGCGAGTTTTTTTGCACAGAAGTATTTAAGTGGAATAGAAGTGCCAGATTGCTAATTATATAGTGTCTGAGGGATCTAGTGTAAACTCCTTTATACACTCGTGAGCCGCTTGTGGCTCGTGAACCAGTCACCCTCAAAGACAGTCCTTAAAACGATGTCCTCGTGGGCGAAGCCGCGGGCAAAAGCTAGTAATTAATAAAATAATAAAGTTCTGCGTATTGCAAAGTACAGTTAAGAGCAGATCAAGCTAGACACTATGGACTCGGTACCGTTCTTATGCCGTGCACCTATGGTTCAAAATCCTATTACGAGTGTATATCTTGATCAGCTCTTATCCTTACCTGTGTTTCAGAATAGAGACTCGCAGATCTATAAATTTATCATTAGTCTCAAGTTTCAACTGACTTCCTTCTCCTGTTGCATACAATTAACTAACTTCCCTGAGACTAAAGGAACGTATACTTTTCTACTTGTTTCCTATATTTTTTCCCCTTGCACAAAAGATACACCTACCTTAAGGTAGGTGGTTACTGGTTAGGTGCGAAGACAATCAGTGCTACCATTCTTTCCGTTACAAAGCGGGAATGCGACATTAATATGTATGTACTTACCTCACTACGTGTTTATACTCGTGTGTTAGCAGCACAACCGATCTATATTTTTCCCAAGAGACTTCAAGTACTTACGAGGCTATTGCTTGAGAAGTTATGATGTCCCTGTATGTTAACAGTCTTTTGCACGATTTAACTAAAGTTAGCTTGGTAATCCCGATTCCATCTTCGGCAACATCGTCACTTACCACCAGGTGAGATGTTGTCAAGGGTTACCAATTGTGAATTAAAAAAAAAAAGCTTCATATTATATCGTCAAAGTCATGCTTTATTTTTTCTGCCAATTTAAAAAAAAAAGAAACTAAAATACCATCCCAGTATAATATATAGATTTACCCTTAAACCCCGATTTTGTATTTTTCTTTCTCTTACGAACACGGTTTTGCGTTTCTCCAAACATAACTTACTTTGAACCTAAAAATTATTACATTCCAATGTTGTAGCAAAAGCGCCGGTGGCTCAACTGGTAACGACTAGGTCCTTCTAACCAACCGTACCGGGTTCAAATCTGGACGGCCAATGTACCAATGAGTTTTTCAAAAACTTACGTACATTACTCACCGACTGCTTTAACGGTGAAGGAAAACATCGTGAGGAAACCTGCACACGCCTGCGAAGAAACTCGCAGGTTGTGTGTAAAGTCGACCAACAGGGTTGGCTCGAGCCCCTCGGTGGGGACGTATATGAGCTTATATGATGATGATGTTGTAGCTTTTTACGATTCTTTACCATGCATGCACTTTCCTTGCAGTGGTCTTGAATTCTCGTTAATATTGCTTCAGTTGCATGTCATACCAGATAAATAAATAAATAAATAAATATTCTGGGACAATTCACACATGGTCACCTGGCCCCAAAGTAGGATTCCCTGTGTTATGTGAACCAGAGACTGATATACATACTTAAATAAACGTTTAAATACTTACATATATAAATATTTTACACCCAGACACAGAGCAAACAAATCTGCTCATCATACAAATGCTTGCCCTGGGTGGGGATCGAACCCACAACCCTCGGATCAGTAGTTAAGGGCACTAACCACTGAGCCACCGAGTCAGTCAGATAAATAAGATACTTGAGAGATTATAGCAGTAAACTCGCTCGCTGCGTTTTAAAAGGCATTAACCATTTTCTAATCCGCCAACCCCTTGACAGGTCTCCATTTGTTTTGCTTACTCTCACATTTACATTTTAGTTCTCCAGTTATTTTTTGTGGTTTTAATTTGTTCTTTACAGATTAATTTTCCTCTTTTTAAACGACTTCAAAAAAGGAGTAAGTTTCTCAATTCGAACGTATATATTTTTTTATGTGTGTTCGCGGATAACTTCGTCGTTTATGAACCGATTTTGCTGTTTTTTTTTATGTAAAGGAGATGACCCAATGGTGGTACCATGATAGGGAAATCAGGATCTGATGATGGCATTCCATAGAAATCGAGGGTAACCTTAGTTTCTTGTTTGAAGTCATTTTTTTTGTTCAAAATTATTGTGTTTTGAAATTATTCTTTACAGATTAATTGTGCTCTTTTAGAAGTACATAATTAAAGGTGTTTATATCTACTAATGTATTATTATCCACCCACATGCTCGGCAATAACATCATTACAATAAATTGTACAGCCACGCTGTGCATACTTTCTCCGTCTGTTATGACAGACTATAATACGATCGCGCATACATAAATCAACAAAAAACATAAGACTTACTTAGTAGCAAAGAATAAAGCTAGGGATATTAGACTTGATGAAAAATTTACAAATACTTTGGTTTAGTATGTGAGGTACCTTAATCATATTTTTCCTGGAAAATTTAAGTACCCAGTGCAGTAGGCCTTATTAAGTCCTATTTGTTTATAAAGTTTCATTAAAATCGTAAAAGCCATTTTTGAGAAAAAGTAACAAACTACTTGGATTTGTATAGGAGGTAACTTATTCCGATTTTTCTTGGAATAACAATCTACTGCGCTATAAGCCATGTAAAGTTATGGTAATATCCAAGTTTCATCAAAATCGTTAGAACCATTTTTGAGTAAAAAAAAGATTTTTTACTATGGTAGCAACCCTAAAAACAAGATAGGGTTTTTTTTTAAAAAAAGGGCTGAAGACATTAAAATAATATTACCCTAACCCGAATTTCACCCAAATCCCTCCAGTATTTTGGGAACTAGAGCACCGGACGGACTTACACACACTTTTTTATTTTTTTGTTTTTATAGTTCCGCACCCAAAGGGTAAAAACGTGATCCTATTACTAAGGCTCCGCGGTCCGTCCTTTTGTCTCTCTGTCTGTCTGTCCGTCTGTCACCAGCCTGTATTTCATCAACCGTGATAGCTAGACAGTTGAAATTTTCACACATGATAAATTTCTGTTGCCGCTATAACAACAAATACTTTAAATTAGAAAAAGTGATAGTCTCTATACAAAAAAAAAACTTTTTTTTTAAACGTGAAGAAACTAGCGCCATCTAGTTTGATTGTACGGAAACCCTTTGTGCGCCGTTCTGACTCGCACTCTACCGATTTTTGTTTATTGTAAGACAATCGATTCCCATCAAAATCTTAACTTCGAATATTTTTGCCATCACAATAGAATAGCTTCTTTACTCCTTCGTCGTTACTCGCTAACGCTCGCCCCTCATTCGCTCTAAAGTAAAAAGAAACAATATAAGTAAATAAAAAATAAAATAAAAATAAAAACGAAATAACACGCCAGTAGCTTCCACTCCAACACGACAATAATATAATAATCTGTTGCATAAGTACTCACTTGTCGTTGTGTAGCCGCAATGTGAAAATGATTGAAATTTATATGTTTCTCGGAATAATTAATTTATCACAAAATACCAACAAACTAAGACAGTTTGATTTCTTAGTCTTAGATTAAAGTTTAGTCTTGACCGAAATAGCAACTAAATGGCTCCCCGCTTGCAATTCTTTCTATTAAAATCACTTGCCTATTATCGACCGTTAAATGCTTTATTTAAATCCTGAATGGACGCTAATGGATAGACAGTGAGCGTCGAAGTAGATGAAGTAAATAATATTCCCTACTTTTTTGCTTGAAGTTTCAACAGATTGTATTGTTCCATAATTCTCTCCCGAAACTCTCTGTTACTCTCTCTACGTCTCTTCTAAAACTAGCAGGCGGTGGAATAGTGTAACTTTTAATTTCTTTATCTACTTTTAATGCCGCCAGTACAATAGTCGACTTAGTAAAGTCTAAATTAATTGTATACCCTGGACCTGTTTAAAGAATTCAAAACTAAGGCAAAGTATATATTTATATTAGTACTGACATACAGTATGGATACTCCCTGCCGCTCTCTAAATTGCGTCCTCACCCCCTCGTCATCTAGATTGATACAGATTGGTCACTGTTTGGTTGTCGAACTTATAGGATTTGTTTGTTCCGTCATTCTTTTTTTGAAATGTCATTTCTGGCCCGTTGTATGAAGTGTCCAGGGTGTGTATAAGGTAAGTTCTTTTCAAAATTATATAATTTGCCTAAGCATGAAAGAGTTCATTAGGAACGAGAACAAAAGCTTATTGGAAATAGAGTAAACTATATTAGTGAGTAGGACCTTCAGATTGCATTACACAACGGGACCACTGCACTGCGCGTGCGCGCGCGCTCCCGTCTGCGCGCGCGGTTCGATGACCGACCGGCGGCGCGCGCGCCGAGCGCGTAGCGGTCCGCGACACGTGCGTCCATGTGTTACGTTTATGTCATAATCTGCGCATTTCGAGCAGGTAGGTATGTCCATTGTCCATATAGCCATAATGATGCGGCTCGATCAAGTGCAAAATATATTCAATTTGTGAGAGATCAGAATTATTTTTGAGATCGTTAGACTGAAGTTTAAGCTTTTAAATCCACACAAACAGGGTTCCGCACCAAAAATTTAACTTCCAACAGTGGTTATTTTTATTGTATGATAAGTAGTCAGTGACAGTTATAATTTTATTCACATAGGTATTTTACAATAAAGGACTTTCTGTCGGGAATTGTATCGTTTAGTTTGACTTTCTTTCTTTTATTATACGATTAACTACATTTCGTGCTTTTTGATGTATAACATTGATATTGTTTTTATTCAGAAAAATACCATTTTTGTGATCATTTTGTAGGTGAAATAAAAGTGTGTTTGCCATGTTTCGAGTTCCAACAAGTAGTTCGCAAAAGCTTCAGTACGGTAAATAGGGTCGACACAAGAAACTTTGAAGATGATGTGAAGAAACAGTAATCTTAAATACTAAAAAATTACTGAAGACGTAAACTCCACAAATTAATACTACCGAAAAAAATATATTGAAGACAAGACGGTATGGCCAATGAGCCTTAGCCTGCCCTAAAACAATAAAAAACATTGTACCCTCCTACCTCCTTCCTTTGATATCTGTCAGTTCGCGTGGACTTGCTCCAAAAATTAACGTAAAATAAAATAGTGCTCTAATATGTGCAAACTTGGTGTGGGTCCAGTGTGGGTCGACACAAAATATTAAATTCCAAGACTACAACAAATAACTAGTATCTGTGTCAGCGCTAAACGATGTATGGCGTCAAGTGAGATACGAGCCACGGTCATAGCCGACAGGACTCCAAATCTGTAAATCAACTGGTTTCCATGCCATTTTTAAATTATCATATATTCCAAACATAACAAGACCTCTCAGTACATACTTTTTAAATTTAAATAAGGGTCCACTTATTCTGGACATTTAAAATTTTATTTTTCCTGTGAGAACGGAAGAACTTTAGATTTTCTTATAGGCTTTCCTGTAATCTATGAATTTTATTTCAAATACCGCATTTTTTTCAAGATTTTAGGCCCATTAAGGGTATTGAGATAACGAGAAATTGTAAATTTTTGCCTGTTTTAATAAATATCTTCAAACATATTTATTTTAAAACTATAAAAAAATGTGTGAAATTCCTCCAACAAGCCCTTTCATTTGATAGGTTGCAAAACTTTTAAAAAAATAATCTTATTTACCCCCCAAAAGTGGCTCTCATGTTTAAAATTTATTAATTTACGTTACACGTCCGACTTCGGGTTCATCATATCAGCTCATATACGTCCCCACCGAGGGACTCGAGCCTACCCTGTCTTAGGGTTAGCTATATACATATCAGCTCATATACGTCCCCACCGAGGGACTCGAGCCTACCCTGTCTTAGGGTTAGCTATATACATATTATGTGAACCAAATTTCGACTGAATCAGTCTAGTAGTTTCAGAGAATGGCTATGGTAGGCGGACGGAAGAACAGACAGACAGACACGCAAGTGATCCTAAAATGGTTCCATTTTTTATTACCTTTTGAGGTACGGAACCCTAAAAAAAAGGAGAGTTAGTTGAAATAATTCACTACCAACAACGAAACTGTAAGATTTAGCAACATCCTTACTTATATTATAAATGTGAAAATGTGTTTGTTTGTTTGTTACCTTTTCACGCTTTAACGCCTTGACCAATCTTTATGAAATTTGGCATGCAGGTAGCCTGTGTTACGGGGAAGGACATAGGCTACTTTTTATTCCGGAAAAATAGCATAATCTGATGCAGTTCCTGAGGGAACTAAAAAATACTCGATTGTTGTGATTTTTTGCACAGAGAAAATTTATTAATCACCCTTAAAGACAGTCATAAAAACGATGTCCACGCGGGCGAAGCTGCGGGAAAAAGCTAGTATAGAATAAACATATGTTATAGACATAGAATGATTTAAAAGGCGAGACTACTTTACAAGCGACTTTCCCACCTCTCCATGATGGTACGTCTCATCACGACGACGCGATGGCGAGGATCGTTTCCTTTCCAATACGTCTTGAGCGTTTTGTGACGTCCTGACCTGGGGCACTGCGGGGAGGGGAGGAGGGGACGCAAATAAGTGTCTATATTATTAAGAATATGTGTATTGCAACATATATTCTGAGGTGCAGGCAAACGCACTCAAATTTTTAATAAAAAAAAAATGAAAGGTTTTTATTCTCTTTTCTCATAAAAATACAGATATACAAACTTCTTAGTGATTTTTGTTTTTGCATATTACTGTACTGTCATTCTGTCTTGTTTTATTTTTAGGATTTCGTACCTTCAAAGAAAATTAGGAACTCTTATAGGATCACTTCATTGTCTTTCGGTCTGGTCTATACCGCCCGACGTTAAACCGTCTCCGTGGTGCAATGGTTAGTCAACTCGCTTCATAAAAGGCGGTCGCAGTTTGAAATCCCGGCGGGGTTTAACTCTGTTCGGTTGGTGGCAGGAAATTTTCTAAGCCCGCTTGGCTAGACCAACATTTTGTCTAAGTCTTGCCGTCAAAACATCAATGTTAACAGCATTGATGTGTTCCGA
Source organism: Coleophora flavipennella (assembly GCA_947284805.1). NCBI lineage: Eukaryota > Metazoa > Arthropoda > Insecta > Lepidoptera > Coleophoridae > Coleophora > Coleophora flavipennella. Next base: position 970,520 of record OX369257.1, read on the forward strand.
CATGAAGATAAGATACCTAAATGTTTTGATCGATAGCGTGTTGGTAAAGATTATAAGTTGATTATTAATTGCGATTTAGGCCCGATCGCCCTAATTCAGGGTAGACTCAAGCCCCTCGGTGGGGACGTATATGAGCTTAATAAGTTAAGTTGCT